>RJWM01006854.1:0-81199 GCA_004363535.1 Dasyprocta punctata | reverse complement strand
TATTTCTATCTAACTCAGCTGCCTGTAACTTTAAGATGGTTGACTATCACTCAGTTTCCTTTTGATGTGTCGTCAACTCATGATGCGGTGCTGTTACTATTTCGGAGCCCAGGTGAACAGTGGTGAGGTTTAGGAAGCTTCATGGGTTGAGTGTTCTGACAGTTTCTAAGGAGCAGGGGTTTAGGAAGAAGCACTGAAGCCCTCTGTGCAGGTGAAGGTTCAGGCAGGCCAAGGAACAGTGTGAAGTTTCAATGCTGTCTCTGCCTCCTGCTTCTTGGTCTCTCCCTCTGCCTGACAAGGGTCTTGTGTGTATCCCTCCTTTCCCCTGGATATTGCTGTTCTTGAATGGCTGAGCTGTCATTGGAAAATGAAATTGGTTACAACTTTTTTTTTTTAGTGCCACAGCTGCTTTTTTATTTTTTTTCCCTCAGCTGCTTCCATAATTCTACAGATGGTAAACATATGGTTATAGGCTCATAGAAAAAGAAGCTATCTTGGATTCTTCCCATCTTTAATTCTTGTTTTTCCTTTCATGCAGAAAGTCAAAGTCACAGAGCTGAGAAATCATATACATTTGTAGATTAATATTTCTGTGCATTAACACAGAAACAGCGGGATGGCTAATGATATGCTAATGAGCTGACAGTGTTTGATCATAATGAGAGCCGACAAGTGTCTTTCTTGGCTTTTATGCAAGCTGGAATATTTTATTAACTGTCTTCAGGGCAGAAATACAGGATTGGTTTGCATTTTGAAAATCTTCCTTGTGAGTTTCCCAGGTCTTACTTTCTGTTAGCCTGTTGCCAAAGTTTGAGTCCCTGCCAGTTTATAAACAGAACACATCTTCATCCACATATTTACATGCCTGGCAGGAAACTTTCTCACCCCTTTTTGCTTTCCCTTTCAAAGCAATTTGTTTCAGTGTTTTAGCGCACAAAAAAATAGAGCCATTTTCTTCAATGTAAACAGAGATCTGCAGGGAAAGAGAACCGTTAAAAAAGAATTAGCATTTGTTTGGCGGTAAAGCAGGCTTCATTTGTATTAGAAAGCTCTGGGTGTCGAGGAGAGCTTTCCTAATCTCAGTTCTTCCATACATAAGAGGGCCTTAATGGAACAATTTTTAATTTTTTTCTTTGCATCTTCATATATTTCTCACTGCAAAATAAGAAAAGTTCCAGGAATAATGGAAATAATGGACATGATTTCCTCAAACATTAAAGAGCCGTAAGATGCACCCTCTCCACGCACATTTATTTTCCAGACCACCCTGAGCTGCTTGCAGGAGGGAGAGGGTGGCAACTGGGAGATTAAACAAAAGGGGAAAGAAGTATGCATTTTTTCCCCTTCCATCAGCACTGAGAGTAAATTTTATTAATTTGTGCTCTGCATCTTTGAGTTTTATTTAGTTGTTTATGATCTACTGAGGTTTAGCATTTCACAAACAATGAGGCAATGATTGTCCAGCAAATTAATAGCATAAAGAAGATTGCAGAACAGAATATTAGCACCTAAAAACAACCCTGCTTTCCAGCACTGAAAATGTTTTAGCAAACTGTGAGCATCTAATGCAAATAAGTTGTTATACACGTTTGATTAGTAGCTATCTATTCAGTCGATTAAATAGAACCACATTTTGATAATAGGACCTCTTTGTAGCAGTATCTTGTTAGTTGATGTGACCACAGGTTTTCCTCAAATGATGCATTTTACCTGCAGCATTTTTTTTAATTTTAAAAAAGCAAAACAGAAAAAAAGGTAGAGATAACACAGAAAATCAACAGTAGTTAATATATTGCATATTGTTATCAGGTTACAAGATCTAGGCATAAAAAATAATCAAACAGTACCAAAAAAAAAAAGATGATCAAACAATCAAACAATGACAGCATAAACTGTTCTTTTTGATGAACTAACAGAGAATTAGTAGTATATTTATCCATCTTTCACACATATACATACATATAGTTATATGTGTATCCTACATACATAAAATCTTTTCCTTTCTTCCATTTCTCCTTTCCCCATCCCAGTTGTTCTTTCCTTTTGAGCACTGTCTTTCCCTTTCATTATTGCAATATCTGTTGTATGTGTTGGATCTTAATACTTTCAGTTTATTATTATTATTATTTGTTTTTTACACTAGGGAGACTATGATATTTACAAATGTCAGTCTGATTTATTTCACTTATGAGTATAGTCTCAAGTAACATACCTGCAGCATTTTACAGTGATCCAGCACCGGTTTTGGAGTTGGAAGGCCTGTAGTGTATGGTCATGAATTGAGGTCATCTTTAGGAAAGCTACTGGAACTATCACAACCTGAAGTTTCTCTTGGTAAAATGATCAGATGAGTTGAGCCCTAGATCAGTCGTTCTCAATGGAATTATCAGAATCACTTCCCAAGTATACCAGAATGCCCTCTTCAAACCTCTTTGAAAATTCTGATTATATACCTTTAGGTTAAAAACTACTGCCCCACATGATCCTAACAGCTCCCCAAATTATGTGGTGCAATATTGTATAATTCACAGTTTTCAGGATTTTGTTTTCTTAATACAGGGATGGAACTCAGGGCCTTTGCATGGAGCAATACCCAGAGCTTTTTATTTTTTGTTTTGAGACAGGGTCTCCTTAAGTCAGTAAATTCCTTAGGCTGGGTTTGAATTTGCATTCCTTTTGCCTCATCCTGCAAAAGAGCTGGAATTACAGGCATAAGCCAGTACGCCTTGCTAGTTTTCAGGAATTTCATATTTTTACAATATTTGCTGTGCCAAAAATGTGAAATCTGCTAAAAGAACAATGGTGGATCATACTGAGATGGTTCTCATGGTATTTATATCTAGTAATTCTGTTGGCTTCCATTCAGGTCCAATTCAGTGAGATTTTATTTTATTCTTATGTAGGCACAAGATACTCTTCTTAAAAAATGTGAACATCTAGTGAGTAAATTCTCCTGCTCCAAAAGAGACCAGTGGTTGACAGTAGAGCAAGTTTTTTTTTCTTTTTCTTTTTTTAAATGAGAACCTTTGATCTGGAACAACTTTTGAAAATGTGTCCTGCTGAAACAGAAGCTTTGGGGTTGTCCATGGAATCTGATTATTAGACAAAACCTCAAGGAATTTAGGAGTTTAAGGAACTTGATATTTGAGAAACACTGCCAAGATGAATGATGTAAAATAAAGCATAGGTCTGAAAAAAGGAGTTCCAATGAAGTCAGTTAATACAGGCCCAGTTAAGTTGTGATTCCAGTTAAGTATAGATTTCTTTAAAGTTAAAGGAGGTAAAATAACAGAAATTCTCTTTTTACTGCCTAACTTCTTTGGGAGAAGTTACAGTGCTGGAAGGCACATTTTTCTGTGGAAATCCTTACAGACAATTTTTGTAGGTAAGCAGGAATAAGGCAGATTGAACTACTTTGTAGTTTCATACTTTTGGAAATCCCTGTTTGTGGTTTAGCAAATTCTTATTTTTATCAGCAAATATCTAGTCACTAAGTGATCCATGTGGCAGTGGAAGGCAAGACCTTCTGGCTCGTGTTTTTGGGAAGTTGCTTGGATATATATACAAGGCCTGGTCAAAAACATTGTGAGTGCTTGAATCTAAAAAATGATTACAGTGAAACAGAGGACCCCAACCTTTTTGGCACTAGGGACTGGTTTCATGGGACAAGTTTTTCAAAGAGTGTGAAACTGGGGACGGTTCGAGGTGAATCACATCAGGACGCCTGCTGCTGTGAGAGTCTAACAGCATGGCTGATCTGATGGAGGTGGGACTCTGGCTCTCTGGACTCTGCCCTGGGCTCGCCTCCTGCTGGGCAGACTGCTTCCTAACAGGTTGCGTTATCCCCAGTGATGCTACCTGGTCCTGGCCCTGGGTGAGGGTTTGAGGACCTCTGAACAGACACATTGCTGTTAATCCTTTTGCCTCCAACACACTTATCCATCATTTCCCCCACTTTCTGAAGCAGGTTTGGAAGTCCTCTTTCTTATACACACACATGTCGTCACATATACACACACTCACATGGGCTCACACTTCTCAGGGTGATGATTAGTGTTTGTGTTGTATCGCTGCCTTTGTTTTAATTCATCAAATTACATCCATTCAGCATCAAATTAACATTCTGATCTTGATTCATTTGGCAAGAGTCAGTTTTTATGCCAGTGTGTGGGCTAAGCCCCATGACCTTTCCTGAGGTGGGGAAGAAAAGTCCTATAGGTTTTTGTGTTAATGAGCATTTGGGAAGCTATCAGCTCTTATTTCTGTTTTTTGTTCCAGTCAACATTATTGACCTTCATCTAATGATCTGTGTAACACGTATACACAGGGGCCAGAGATTAAAAGTGGGAAGCAAGAGATAGAGGAAAGGTGTAGGGAAGCAGTTTGTAATTTATCAAGCATCTAAAATTAGTAGGGTCACTTAATTAAATAATAAATAGCTAGGACAAGTCCTGTGTCTTACAGTTTTAAAATATTGGATAAGTGGGATGGAATATTTCCTAAAATGGATTTTGTAATTTTTTAAAAAAATATAATTGATGCCATGATACATTTCATCCACATTTCTGAGTTCTTTTTCTATGGATCAAAAAATTGAGAATGATCTAGAGTTTACTGACGAACAGAAAGTAGAGGGGTGTCCTCTTTTCCCGGCACATATATGGGTTTTGCCCACTCCGTACCACCGAGGTTGGCTGCTGTCCTGGTTTGCTGGGAATATCTTGGTTTTAGCTCTGAAACTGCCTGTGTCCCAGGAAATTCCTAAATCCTGGGCAAACCAGCATGGTTGGTTACTCTAAATTCATCCACAATAAACTTGATTAGACAGATGTGTTCTAATGTGATATTTAATTCTCTGTGATGGCTTGTTCTTTGATGGAAATGTATAGCTTTGTCTGTCTGAAGTATATGTATATATATACACACACACACACACATTATTGTACAAGTGCAAGGTTCTAAAATGAGCTTGGATGCCTGTTTAACTGACCTAGAACTTGAGTGCTGGAAGGATCATTAACCTTTTTTTATTCAGCACTGATTTTCATGTCGAAGTAACTGAGGCTCAGAGAAAGTGGTTTATTTATTGCCTATGACCATTCAGTAAGTTAGAGGCCAAGCCAGAATGTGAACCCAGGCCCCCTTATTCTTAATCATTTACTTTTTCGATGTGTCAAATGTGTCTGAAAGGTGCCTTAGCCTTCTTTTTTAAAAATTTATTTTATTTATTTTTTTCTGGTTCTGGTGCTCGAACTCAGGGCTTGTGAAATGCTACGTGTTCAGCATTTTTTTAAAAAAAAAAATTTGTCCAGGATCACCTTGAAATTGTGATCTGACTGCCTCAGCCTCCAAGTTGCTGGGATAAAGGCATGCATTAATTTGCATGGGAAACGGAGCAGCCCTGCCCCAGAGAGAGGCTGAGTCACTTGTCGTGCGCTCCATCACTTGCTTCCTGTCCCTCCTCTGTGTGCGATGATGAATTAACATTGAGCAGCAGTGGCAGAGCCTTCTGCCCCGTGGGGAGGCTGTCTCCACTCACAACCACAAACTCCGCATCATCCACCAGGAGGAGGAGGTTCATCAATGTGTGTATTTCTGTGAAGCAGTGCTGTGATCTTGTTATTTCTATTAATATTTCCAATTAATATTTTAGCTTGAAATAATAAGCAGAAAACAGCATTCGCTGATTGCCTTCTGCGGTTTGGAAGATGAGCACATAAATGTTACATGTTGCTCCCTCTGAAAGACTTGCAGCACTATCTTAAGCCTATATTTTATTTATAGATTAAGCTCAATATTCTGAGCCAGCCTCCACATCTTCCATCTGTTCTGTAATATCTCTTCCATCAAATCAGAAAAAAAAAAAAAAAACCAAACAAACCTAAAAACAGAATCTTAAATTTAACATGAAAAATCCAGAACTGAAGTCAATGTTTGCATTGCGAGAAGCTGCTCCTGATGACTTTCTTAAAGTCGGGGTATTCTTCCAGATGAATTACAACATTAAGAGAGCACCTTTATTCTCACAGAGGTTGAGCAAGTCTGAAGACTCAGTTAGAAGGACTCAGGGTTACTCAGTTGAGGAAGTAGATTTGTAAGGAATTTTTCTGAGGTCTAATTTTGTTTCCTTGACTAAATGAATCAATGGAAACATTTCAGTCTATTATGTCTTTCTTTCAACTTTAAAGAATAAGTCCTATAAATCAGCAATATTTAATATACTGGGATGACTGAGATGGTGAAGAGAATTTTAATTGCATCAGTGTCTGTTCAGTTCTATAGTTGAAGAACTCTGTCATTGACAGATCTGGGTGCTATGATCTCTTTGGAATTAAACAGTGTAGCTGATTATGATTTTCTCAACATGAAGCTGCAGCTCAGAGTCTCTAGAAGAGAATGATTTGGAGTAGTTCAGCGTGGGCAAAGGTCAGCTCCCCTTTTGAGTGAATCCGTCTTGCTAAACGATAATCTGACCTCCACGGCTGCGGGCTTGCACGGGGCCACTTGAACTATGACTGGGCTCTTGATTACCACTTGTCTCTTCTTCATCAAGGGCATCATCCAGGACGGAAGGATCATCTTTATGCCGAATGGATACATAACACAGTGTCCAAACCTAAATCGCAGTAAGTAGTGCCTTAAAGCATTTGTGAGTTTTAAATGGTGCAAAACTTGCTCATGATATCAGAGAAACACACCTGGGCGGGCATAGATAGAAGGCAGTGTTGGCTTCCAAGACGGTGAGGGTCCTAGAAGAGAGCTCATGATCTGTACCGTATGCTTCTGTGTCTGTGAAGTTTCAAAAAGACTGTCCCATATACAAAATTAAAATTTGAATGCAGAAAAAGGGTTGTGTGAACAGGTTAGGTAGTTATATGTTATATGTTCAATTTTATGTATGCTTGTGTGTTTTAAATTATTACTATTATACAAAACTATGCTTTAAAGATTTGGACCTGGATATGAACTCACTTTTTCTCTCTTATAATACTTTGTATTTTTCCCATCGCCTCTCGGTTAAAATGAGGGTTTAATTTTGAAATGTCATACAATCTTTTTAATCAACAGCCCCCTTTTCCCGTCTCTTTCTTTTTCTTATGAAAAAAGAAAAAGATCCAGGCCTGATATCCTCTCTGACTTCATCCAGACTTTAACCAAAAGAACAAAAACCCTTCTACCAACAAACAACTGTTTTAAAATTTTCTTTCTTACATTAGCACAAGATCAATATATATTTTCTATTTTCTTTGTTGAGCTTGCCCTACCTGCAGTGATTTCTTAAGCCTGGTGCAAGGAATAATGGATTTACAAGAGCTTTTGGCCAAGATGACTGCAAAAGTAGGTATCTAAATTTCGCTTGCGATGTTTCATTTCTTTCTCTGTCATATCAAGAATTTAGAGTGATATGTGATAATGGAAACATTTTTAGCCTTGGCACCTGCAATATGTTCCAACAAGAATGTTTTATTTTCCCCTGAAATGGGACTACTGTTAGTAAGCATTCAGACCTTTGATGCTATTAGGCTGCATCTAAATGCTGTTCTTGAAAAATATTTGGAAGCAAGTGGAAATATGTACTACTGTAGATTTCCTGGGAGTGGAAAAAGAATTTGCCCAATGGCTGTTAAACTAGTAACGTTATGAGATGATATACAGTTAGAGCCACTGCTACTTATAAAAGTTAGTGCATTTTAGATGTAAGAGTTATTACCAAAAATCAAGAGGAGGCAAAATAGTTGTTAGAATCAGATTACTGTCCTAGGATGACTTTTCCTAGGCTTTGTTCCAGGACAGATCCTAAGTTAAACAAGAAAGGAGCAACATTTGCCTTTTGACACTTTCGGTTTTTAAGATCCTGCATCTTTTCTTCCTCCCCACTATTCATGGAGCAAACATCTGGTGAGAAACTTCTATTCGCCAGTCACTGCGTTAGGCTTCAAGATGCATTGATTAGCAAGACATAACTTCTACCTCAGAAATGTCCATGTGGAGGGGCTGAGCCAAAATTTAAGCAATTAGAAACTTTAATATCTGTTCATGCAGTGTAGAGTCATAATGAAAACCCTGAGCCTTAAGTGGAGAAAGGCATTGAAAAAAATAGAAAATGCGGCTGATGCTGTGATGATACCAATTAGCTATGGATATGAGTTTGGCCTAGGGTGAAGAGAGAATTAGGTTGAGTCTAAAAGACATTATATTTGCAAAAGGAAGAATTTTTATAACAGTGAAGATGACACATTTATTCTCTTCTACTTGCTGCTGTGACTGCTGTCTGCCTTCAGGCATGGCAGGTAGAAAATATTCGGTGGGTAGCTAAGTGATTGGGAGACAGGGTTGTATTTTGGATTCACAGGCTGTGCCACCGAAGACAGTGTTTCTGTATCGAACTCGAATTTTGGCCAAGCCAAGTCTCCTTTTGTCTGAAAGGTAGAAATGGAATATTTTTGCAAAGAGAAAGATTGAGTCTGAAGCTTGAGACTAAAGCATTAGCCTTTCACTCCACAGTGCTGTAGAAATGTGAAACGCAGGCAATTATTTGCCATCCCAGCTTGTGGCTTTTATTTTATATTGTCTGGAGCGGCTTGATCTCAATACTGTTAATTATATTTCAGCATGCTACTAAATTTTTGAAACAAGAAACATGCCACTCAGTCTCAGGCATTTGGGGGTCTCCATTCTCCAGCTCTGAGGATGCCCTTTTCTTTCTCATTGCGGGGAATACCATTTTTCTCTTTTTAGCTACACATTATCTAGGAGCCACAGTGAGCTCTATCCTCAAAGCATTGTAATGTAAAATGGGCACTGGGGAAGCAGAAAGTATTTAATTGTGGGATACAGCAAGCAGAAAATGGTTTAATCTGCCTCCTGAATCCCACCTTCCTCCCCTTGGCATTTTGGCAGACTTGGAAGTTTGTTCCTTCCAAACTGTGAAGAGAATTATAATTCTACAACTGAATACTTCTGTTTTCACTATATAATGTGTAATCTGTGGTAATCCCAAACAGGAGTTGTCAAAAAAAATTTTTTTTCTGTAAATGACCAGCCTGTAAACACCAGGCTTTTTCAGCCAAGAAGCAAAATTGAGCATATTATGTGTATAACTATTTCACTTAAATGTAATCATTATAATCACTGAAAACATAACCATTGAAAAATATAAAAGCTATTCTTAGCCCACAGGTTATTCAAAAACAAGTGATAAACCAGACTTGGCCTGTGAGCTTTGGTTTATCAATCTTTGATCTAGAAGAAGTTGGAAAGTCACTCAAATTAGGTCATATTTATTGAACATTTTGCATGTGTTAGTTCCAATCCCTAAGCATTTTAAATCAATTCTCACAGTAATCTTGTAAACTGAGTTTATTATCCAACTTTAAGAAGACCATGATCCAGAAAGGTAGCTTTCTGTAAGATAGTAAATGGCGGAGCTGGGACCCAAACTCAGGTACTTAGATTTTGAAAATTGACATGACTGAGTAAGTTTATGGGTGGAAACAAAAGGGATTAGAAAGAGAGTTAAAATAGGTAAAGAGGGAATAACTGGTAGAGAGAAAGAGGTGGCTGCTACTAGCTAGAGGCTGGGAATCAGAAAGAGGAATGAGTGAACAAAAAAGAAAGAAAAAGAGGGATACCTGCTTGATTGTGCTTCATGGAGCTGAGCTAGATTTTCGAAGACAGCCTTTGGGAGTGAGTGTAGAGCTTGTGGCAGCTTGTCAGAAAGGAGGGTCTCAGGATCAAGGCCTTTTACTTCCTCTTTTGGCTATGAACTGCTTGTTTCCCTTGGAAAGTTGTGGGAAGTCTGTAGTCTTGGGTGACACTGGGTACGCTCTTGCCAGTACCACTGGGAAACACCACACACTACATCCATCTAACTGCTAAGAGTTGGTCCCCAAACCTAGGTGACCAGACATCAATTCTCAGGGAAGAATTTTGAAGAATTCTGAGGGAGGAACCCCACCCATCCACCTCCCACCCCACTGTAGCCAGTACTCAGCCCTGAACAGAAAATGTTCTTTCTGTGCTTTGTGCAAGGCTTATTTCCTTTGTGCTAACTCTAAAACAGGGTACAGCCTGGTGGGCCCCCCCCCCTTTCTGTAGGAGCTTCCTTTAAGACCCACGTCTGAGGCTGATTTCTTCTGGCCCTGCTCCCTACCCCTGTGCAGCCTTCAAGATATGAGCTTACGGGCGGAAACCTGCAGGATGGAGGTTGGCTTTGGAGCTTGCTTGGCTCCGTGCTCTTGAGCTCTGTGCTGTTCTTCGTTTTGTGTCAGCTCTGTGATGATCTTCAGAAGTTTCTGTTCGTATATTGAATGTGGTAATTTGGTCAGTTAGGTTGGTGACGTACTTCCCACTATCTACTCTGCCATCTTGGTGGAAGCGGAAGTGTAGCTCACCCTTTTGACAGATTGAAGGAGGCGGAGCTGGAGATGTGATGCACAGAGGAAGCCAAACATGGTTTCCTGATGGAGAGAGAACTCTATGGCACCAAGTCCATCTGGACTCAGGCCCTGGCATTAGTTAACCAAGATGGAATTGATGGGGTTGGAGCTAAGTGTTGGAAGTTTGGTTAGGTGGTCCGGTATCCTTGGTTGAGATAGGCATGCAATCATCCATCACGATGGAGGTAGGGAATGGGCTTTGGAGTTAGACTGATCTGATTCTGAACATTTATTGAACATTTTGCATGTGTTAGTTCCAATCCCTAAGCATTTTAAATCAATTCTCACAGTAATCTTGTAAACTGAGTTTATTATCCAACTTTAAGAAGACCATGATCCAGAAAGGTAGCTTTCTGTAAGATAGTAAATGGCAGAGCTGGGACCTGTCATGACTTTTAATGTCATAGCCTTGAGCAAGGTGTTGGACTGGTAGCTGCTGCTTCCTCACATAGGGAATGGTAATAACCATTTACTCCAGGACCAGGCAAATGAAGTTTGGTGAGGACTCACAATAGCCATTCGACAATGGGTGGCTATGGTTAATTATAGTGCTGAACTGAGTAAAACCAAAGGGTGAGTGTGAGGGAAAGATGGTCCCAAGAAAATGCACCCTTCCCCTGGGGCTTGACACCATACAGATTGGCAGAAACTGCAAACTGCTGTCAGGGGCTTGGTCTGGAGCCGGTGCTGAGAAGCATTGGAAAGCAGCAGGAAGCCCCCAGGCTTCAGCCATGCTGGGTGTCCCGGAGCACCGCTGGACAGCAAACTCAGGATGCAGGCTGGACAGGAGTCGGTAGCCAGCATCACCTCAGACCTGACAGATAGAAGCTGAGTGTGGTGGTGCACGCTTGTAACCCCAGCACTCGGAAGGCTGAGGCAGGAGAATTGCTGTGAGTTCAAGGCCAGCCTGGGCTACAAAGTGAGTTCAAGGTTAGCCTGAACTGCATAGTGAAATCCTATCTCAAAACAAAACAAAGCAAAACAAAACAACAAAAGTAACAGATAGAAATATCCTGTCAGTCCAAGAATGTGTCTAGAATGGCCCACTCTCCCTTTTTTCCTAAGGGTTGAGGATGTTGCCTTCCATTCATTGACATTCTGGTGACAGAGGTGAGGCTAGGTAAACGAGGTCTTTTGAGAAAGCCTGACATTTTGATGAAAACTACACTTTTTCAATGCTGAGAAGGTGCAGGACAGTTACCTGGAATAATAATGACGCCTGTTGTTGCTGACACTTTAATCCCCCAGAGGCTACTACAGTGGCTTGCTCTGACATTCCCTCAGGTGGGGGTGACGTTGCAGGAGCTGTCCCTCTGCTTGCCAGGAGTATTGTGGTAGCGCCAGGTGATCAGGTCCTGCTCTTGAGCCCATCTGCGCTGAAATGACATTCTTCCCTCAAGCTCGGAAAGAAAAGATATGAGAGCCAGGAAGATTTTAAATTACTGTTGTGTGTAAACCTTTGATAAATCTATGCAGGCAAATCAAGGAGCACTTTGAGCAGCAGGCATTTTGGCTTTAACATATTTAATCTTGAGATTTTCATTATTTTGAAGGGCTCAATAATAATTCAATAATGATTGTTTGATTAAACTTAAAGGTTTAACAACAACAACTACAGCAGCAGCAGTTTCCCCTTCTATGTAGCAAACATGAAATAAAGAATATTCCAAAGGAAGAAAAGCAATTTCTGTATGACTAATAGACTCAGATCCATTCATTGACCTCTTACTGTGCAAAAGGCCTCCTCTGTCTGGCTTTGAATGTGGAGAGTGAAGAATAAGTAATTCAGTCCGTGGCTTTTAGATAAATACAAGAACAAAAGTAAACAGAATAGAGATGTAGATTTGATACCATATCTATTTTGGATCTGCCAGTCTCGGAAAATAGCAGGCAGTGTAGAAATAGCTTTTGAAAATGAATTAGTATAAATTCAGCACACTAATGCCAGTGACAGAAAATGTAATTCATTTTTTGATTCAGAGTTGTTTTTCTCTATTATTGTTGTTATAGGATTTAGCAGGGGGAAAGGAAGGCAAGATTACATGTTAAATGCCTTTGAGAAATTAGCTTTTTGCCTTAATATCCTTTTGCCTTTGTATCTGTCTGACACAGTCATTATTATACGGATTAGGGATTTTCAATGTTGTCAGTAAAGGTTAAATACATGTAAAATAAAAACAAAGATCAGGAGGAAGACAAAATCCATTATATTAAAACTGAAGTTGTCCTCAGGAATTGAGTTTGTAGATGAACATAGCTCAGCTTTGATGGACCAGTATTGACAATTGCCAATATTCACCTTAGGCAAGTGCCTAGATTTTCAGGATAGATGAAGAACTGCCTTTTGAATCATTTAGTCTTTATGACGTTTCCTTCTGGAATGATATGGATACCAGAGTTTTTCCAGGTTTTCAGGGTAAGGTAGGGATGCTTCTCTCCCAAACAGATACACTATTCTCAGCCACTTTTTTGGATATGTGGAGATCTAGTTCAGTTTCTTTTTGTTCAATCCTTGATCAGGTAGTAACATTACCTAGGAACTACTCAGGCTTCTAGCAATGAAATAAAGATAACAAGGAGTAAGTTGCTATTTCCTTTTTATTATCTCTGACCTATGTATGGTGTGGTCACTTAACCTTGCCAAAGTTTTGGTAATGTATTTTATCTGTGTTTCCTAGAGAATTCCCAAAGATCTTAATTATCACAGATTCTAGAAACTCTGTAATTAGGCTGGAGTTTTAAATGAAACATGAAGTTTGGGAAGATCATACATATTAAAAGGAGTCATGGGAAGCTGCTGATATTTAAGTAGTCAACCCTTAGTTCTTTAGGGACTGATCATGATGCAAGTGCTTTGTTGCGGTTGTTATTTTTCTCTGCCTTTGCTATCACCCATGAAAGGCAGGCAGTGGCCAAGTTTCCCTGAAATATTCTAGAAGCTGGGAGAAGGAGGATGAGATGAATGACACATGAAGGGAAGGGGAGCACTGCCATGAGTCACTGAGAGGAGCACGTGTAGAATGAGACTGTTTCTCACCTAGGAAGATTGGTGGGAGTCACTGTTCCCCAGGTTCAACCATTGCAACCTAAAATAATGGTTCAAAATAGTTTTTGTGGGATCAGAGATTGAATTGATTTCCTATACGGGAAAAAGATGCAAGACATGAATACTTATAGTGTGACTGAGACAGGAAAGAGAAACTCTAAGATGAATTGTTAGGAAATGGAATTTGTTTTCCAATCATGGCAGTCTGATGTAAGGGAAAAGGGAGAAAAGTGGTATTGCTCTTGGGCTGAAGTACTCTAACATGTCTGTGGCAACAGACAGCTCAGGCCAAAAACTCTCTCTATTTAGACTCTTTTTTTTTTTTCATTGTATTTTTCTTTTTTTGTGGTGTTGTGGATTGAACCCAGGGCCTTGTGCTTGTGGGAAAGCTGTCCACTGTGGCACCTCCAAATCCTGTGCTCTACTTGTGAACACAAATTGAAGTAGGCTCGATGAAAGCAATCAAGGGAGACGATTGAAACCATATTGTAAGGAGCTGTTAAAGAAATCTGGTCATGCTGAATGCGGTCAAGCACCAGTGCAATGCCAGGAGAAGCTCAAATGTTGAAGATTAGACTTGCTCAGTAGGGGTTCCATGGCCAAATATTAGCAGGGAAAAGTCAGAAATTTCACATTTTAAACCAAAGAGTTGTTCCAAACTTCCAGAGCTAACAGCAACAACAACAACAACAACAGCAACACAACAAGTGGTTTTCTTGGGGGATGATAAGTGTTCCACTTCTAGATATGTGGAAATAAGTAATCACCATGACAAGTTTCTTTTGAGGGTACCCAAGCTTTATAATTCCTTGGAAACCAGAGATTCTAAGACTCTGTACTTAGTGTTATGATTGAGTGGCCTAGAAAAAAGAAAAAGGTTATTTTACAAAATTCTGATCCCAACTAGGGGGTTACTTACCTCGTCTGACCTTCACCTGAACATCACAGTGAATCCGTGGGTCATTCTCTTTGCCGTGAATGATGCAGGGAAAAGCTAGATCACCCTATGACTTCTGTTTGCCTGGCCCCTACTCCCTAGAATTTTTCATTGGAAAGGAAACAGTGATAGCCTAGTGTGTAAACCATAATACTCTAGTTAGTTTGTAATGTATGAGATGAATATAAGTGCATTTGAGTTCTTCATTAGGTCTCTGGTAAACACTGTAATAAGTCCTTGAGAACACATTCATTGGAGGGTTTCCATGTAGGCTTGAACTGAAAGCACACACACCTTTATGAACACCCACGAGGTTCCTGAGATACACTGTAATGTCTCATTTGGTGTTCATTAGACCATGGAAGTCAATGTGTCTTCAGTTTACAGTGATTTCAACTTTGTGTTTAAGGGAAAAACAAAAAACATAAAACAAAAATAGATCTCAATAAGAATCTGTGGAACTACTTCAAGCATTTTATTCTCTCTCTCTTCCTGTTTGGATAATTTTTTCCTTGTTATTGCTTTGTTAGCATGACTCAATTCTACAAATTATACTCTGTAACTCTTCTTCTGCAGCTGAATTATGCAGAGACAAGACTTAGTCAATTGGAAAACTGTCATTGTGAGAAGACCTGTCAAGTGAGTGGATTGCTCTATCGGGACCAAGACTCTTGGGTTGATGGTGATCACTGTAGGAACTGCACATGCAAAGTAAGTGCCTTTCAAAATAAATAAGACAAAAACAGTTTTAAGGAGACAGGCATACTAATTATAGTGTAATTGAGTTATTTAATATATAACATTAGTTCCTTTCTATGTGCCATCCCTTAGCAAATCAAGCAATTGTGAATACGGAAGAATTGTCATTTGTTATCAAAATTCTTGGTAGTTAAAATCTGGTTTTACTTGCCACACTCTAATTTGATCTTATAGTATTATTAAGAAGCTTACTGTTTTGAATTTAGAAGTTGAGATATAGAGAGGGAAGAGATTCTTTTGATTTTCATACATCCTAATTGTTAGCTCTATCACACCGTTTCTCAGCTAGAATGCATTTTAAAAAGGGGTTTAATTAGTCTCTGTGGGTTTTTGTTGTGTTTTGCATGGTATCTGTCATTTGTTTCAAAGAACTGCAAGATGTTTTCCTCACTCCCTGGTATCCATCATTTGTATATGCCACCTACTTCAGACAATTACCAGGGCTCCCTTTAAAAATTAGCATGCAAACCGTGTCCAGTTGAAATTACTTGATAAATATCTGAAGAATGCTATTGTTTGTCCAGGAAAATACAAAATGGATTGGTAGAGCCTCAGAAATGATCGACAGTGTCTGCAAAGGGTGTTATTTATGTTCTTATAAAAATAGGCTTTTTTGTTTTCTCCCTAATCTACTTAGTCCACATGGGCAGGCGAGATGAAGCCAGTGATGTATATCAGAAAAGTAATTGAGGTGACACAGGTTCTCTCAGGTTAGAGAGATGCTTTATTTGTGGTCATGGAGTGGAGTGGGAATTTCTCACACTGTTCTCTTTCCATGGTGAGGTTTTGGGGGTGAGATGTGAGCTTTCTCTGCAATAGGAGAGTTCAAAACCTGCTTCTGAGATGCCTTTATCTGTCTCCCCTTCCTCAGAGCGGCGTTGTGGAATGCCGGCGGATAACCTGCCCACCTCTCAACTGTTCCCCTGATGCCCTCCCCGTGCACATCGCGGGCCAGTGCTGTAAGGTCTGCCGACGTAAGTCTTAAGGCTCAGCGTGGGAAGCTCAGTGCTGTCAGATATTTTCTCTATTTTTCAGGTCCCAATCCACTGGCACTGGAACAAAGTTCTGGCTGTTGATGTAATATCAAGTGTGTGATGAGAAGCACTATGATATTTTAATCACTTGCAATGTGGCAGATACTTTAGATGGCTTTTTATTTTCTTCAGAAATTCCTTGCATGGACCTTAATTGTTATTTTCTCTTTCTGTGTGGAGATGACTTGCGTTCACAGGGATCAAGTCACTCGTGCAGGGCCACTCACCTGGGTGGGTGCAATCACTAAACAACTCCAAGGTTCCTTGTGCTTTGGTCTCCTAATTCTGAATGGTCATGTGAAGGGCCAAGTTCTGTTTTGTATTCTGAGGTTTTGGCTAGATTCTCTTGTTATGGAGGGGTCTTAATTAAACATTTCAGGATGAAATTCAAATCAATACCGAGGTACTTTTCCTCAGTGCTGGCCTGTCCACATACAGTTATCTGGGTTGCAGATGGCACTATTTCAGATGAAGCAGTGAGGTGGCACAGAGCCATGCTGTGACAGGGAAAGCAAGCTTGATTTAGCACACTTGCTAGGTGTCCTACACTGTGCTGGGTGTTTCAATTCTATCAGTTGATTGGATTTTCAGAACAGTCCTTGAGGGTAGTGGTGTTATTATCCTCTTTTACAGGAAGCTTGGGCTTAGGGATGTTAATTTACCAGGGTAACAGCCTGGGGAGGAGCAGTGAGATGCCAAAGTAGCTTTGCCCACTGCAAGGCTTGTATTCTTTATATCAAGCCACAGAAAAGGAGAATTTGGCTAGAAAAATGCACCCCGTATATAATTGTTAAGATCATTTATTTGTGAAAAGAATCGCACCAATGCCAGCAGGCTTTTGAAGCACTGAGGTTGGTTTATTTATTTATTTATTTATTTATTTATTTTTGGGTGGGAGTTCTTTGGAAAGAACAGCACATCACCTACTGTGACAGAGGAAGGTAGGAGAGATAGCTGGTGTGGTAACACCAGGTCAAATTAACTTGTTGAACTTTTATGAAAGGAAGTTTGGAATATTCTTTTTCCTGGTTGGTGCAGTACAGCCAATGCTCTGAAAAGTGTTTTTCAAGTTGGTCTAAAGAGAGAAACTTACATTTTTTTCAAAGGCTTTTGTTATGGCTTATGTTTGTGTGGCCCCGCCAAGTCTCATGTAATCATGGCATGGACACGGCTGAGTCTAGTGTTTGTGACTAGCTCGGGATTGGTGGTGTGAGTGTGGCATCCAACCACAGGTAGAGCCATTATACAGTGTAAGGGCTGGAAGAAAGCGTGTCTCAACTCTCTCTTGCCAGTTTGCTGTTTGCTGTTTTGTGGCCGCCATGAATGGCTTCCTGCCCTGCCATGGTGCCTTGGAGCCAGCTGAGTATGGACTGAAACCCCAGAGAACTGTAAGAAATAAACCCTTCCTGCCCTCATTTTGGGCATCAGGTGTTTTGTCTCAATGAGTGAAAAGTAACTAAGGCAGCTTTTTAGAGTCGTGCCTAGCAATAGAGTAAGCTCAGGGGCCCAGCTGTTGACTTATAGTTTGATCCTATGTTGGAAAAATAGTTGTTAGTAGGCACAGGTTGTTTTTTTCTTACTAAGTTGATATTGTTTATAACAGTGAGCAGTGTATGAAGTGAAAAACTTTCAAGTATTTGTTAAAAATGTGCAACTATTTTAGCCCATTATTTTGAATTTCCTATAGAGATCTGTGAATAATTAGAAGATGTTGTTTTAATACAGGAGAAATGGGTCCTTTAAATGTTTTATATTTTAGATTTTTGATGTTTTCCTTCTTTTTTAAGTGATAGAAACATTGTGCGCACTGCATAACATTTGAAAACACAGAGAAGATAGATTCAAATGGGGAATTTATAAAATATTATCGCTTGACAACAGTCATGCTTAGAACCTTAGTGGATTTTGTTTTTGAGGTTATACCATGTAGACAATTTTATATCCTACTTTGTTGACTTACCATTACCACTTACCTGTGTTTCTATGTTTTTAAAAACTTGTTTTCATTTAATCATTGTTTCCCATTGTTGTTATTTAATTATTCTCCAGTTGCTGGAGATCTAGATTATTTCCCACTTTTTACTGCTATAAATTACTCTTTGATAATGTGTTTGATATAGAAAATACAATTTTGTATCCTTTAGTGTTTCCCTAAAGTACAGTAATCCAGAGTAGACTTACTAAGCCAAAAACTGACATTCTAAGTCCCTTGATATATATTATTAAACTGTCTTCTCACTAGATATATGGGATTAATCATTATTCTATTTCCTTTGAGGGTTTTAAATTTTAAAAAATATTTCAAAATGTTACCTAGTTTTATAAGATGTTGATCCACATGGTAACTAAACTATTGGTATAGTTTTTGCCTTTATATGGAATTCATATCAGTGTAGTTAGGTCACACTAATTTTTCTCAGCAGCTCTGATTGACAGTTTGATATGCTCAGAATTTAACTGAGATTACAAATAAATAATTAAAAAAAGGAAAAAATGGAAAGAAATCATAAAAGGTACCTTGGGTAATTAAAAGGTTGAGAACCTCTGAATGAAAGACTTTCATTTCTTACTAGTTTTTACTAGAAATATTCATTAGGCAGTTACTGAGGATGCCTGCCTGGAATAGTGATGGAAGAGTTTACCCTGCTTCCGGGAAGTTGGCCTTTGAGTTCGAGACACGGCTCAGAATGCCCAGAGCTATAAGTGCAGGAATGTTAGATGTGTGTGAAGGGCAGTGTTAGAAGGAGGTAGGGGATGCTTACAGGGTGTTCTTTGGAGGAAACAGAGCCAAGGAAAGTATTTCTAGTTGTGAAGAAGATGTCTGTGTTGGTTTGATTCCAGTGGAGTTGAGCAGAGAGGAGAATAAGGGTTGATAGTCAGTGGAATTTCTAAAAGTTTTAAAATTTTGTCACATCAGAAAAATGATACAGAACATGTTCTTTGATTGTACCTTTCAAAGATGTTGAGCATGTCAGACAATGTGTATATTAATTAACTCGATTTTGCCATTGCACAATGTGTACTTATTTCAAAACATCACAGTATATGCCATGAATACATATCATTTTAGGCATTTAAAATAATAGAATACATGAAAAAGAGACTGACGCAAAGGAAAACATAATGTGTATCTTATATGAATAAGCATACCACTGGATCCTATTTTTAAATCTGCTTTGACAATCTGGGTTGTTTTGTTTCCAGTGGGTCATTTTACCCATTGGCATTTAATGTTATTATGGATATGGTTGAAGCCACTATTTATTGGATACCGTATTTTTCTTTGGTTCAATTCCTTGCTGTCACAATCACTTTTCTGTCACTGAGACACAAACCCTGACACCCATGACTTAAAGGAAGAGAGGTTTGTTTTGTCTCAAGGTTTTGCTCCATGCTGGGCTGGTTCCCATACAGAACAAGATGGCAGAGGGGTGTGGTGGAGGAAAAGGTGTTCTAGCCATGGCAGCCAGGAAGAGGGAGGAGAGGAAGGCAGACACACTCCTCAGAGACGTGTCCCCGTGGGCGCACCGCTCCCCTGAAGGCCTTACTCCTCATAGCACACTTAGCTCAGAACCCATCCGTGGGTCTGTCCACTGATTAGTGTAGCGTGGCTGTCATCTGATCACTTTTCAGAAGTCCCACATCTGAACTCGTGAGAGTTTTGGAGGACATCCTACATCTAAACCATAACATTTGCTTTGATTGTCTCCATTTCTTTGGAGAACGGCCTCAATGAAATGTCTTATATGTGCACAATGTTCTTCTTTTCCCTGAGATTCCTGAGTTTGGTTTGGGTGAGGCAGTATTCTAGGGAAGACAATGATATGTGCTGCGTGACTCAGACAACAGGAGCCAATGTATGAAAGTGAATTGCTTTGTCTGCTGCCTTTCTCCATCTTCGTGCTCGTGGAACAGTCTCAGGAGCCGGGGCACTCGCAGATGAGGGCTTCTGTTTGGAAACAGAAAAGAACTTTGTCTGAGTGTCCAAGGTAGTCTAGGAAGTGATTGTCCTGTTCCACTCCTCCTGTCTATTTGTTGGATATCTGCTCTACTCAAGGCATATTGAGCATACCTCACATTAAACACCCCTTGATGAACTTCTTAAATTGCAGGTTTTCAGGGCCCTCCTTAGACCTACTAAATCTGAGTCTGCAGGCAGCAGTCTCTTGAAACCTATATTGTTTTGGTAGCTATATATGAGATCTACCAGAGATGAGAGGGAGGAGAAAGATGGAATCTTTCAGCTATCCACCACAATATTTCTGAAGGAAGAGCAGTAGTACAGGGAGAGGGAGACTGTTTGATGATGTTTACAGGAGCAAAGTAGAAATTAAGTTGCCGATGTGGGTTGGACATGGATAATGAAGACTGAATCCTATTGACAACACTCATTAATCCTTACTGAGATCCCTTGTCCCAAACACTGCCCTCAACTCTGGATGAAACAGTGGTGACGTGTCAATCTTCCATTCTACATCAGGCACTGAACTAAGTCATTTTCTATATATTCATTCATTTAACTCTCTTAATAAGCCCCAGTGGTAGTCCTCACTATTATTCCCATCTTATAGATGAGAGAGAGAAGTAACTTGCCCAGAGTCTCTCAGGGCTAGTAATCCAGACAATCCAGCTGCAATCCAGCGGATGCTCTTAGCCTATCTGTTCTACTCACTGCATGTATTATCTCCATCACCGTCAAGAGCATTGGATGACACAAGCAGGATTTAATTTTACAACAGTGGCACAGAAAAGGGAGCAGGTAACTTCATCGGAAGCTTGCCTGTGAAGAGGGTGGAGGAAGACTTCATGGATAACAGCTCAGGAGGGTATCAGAAAGTAAGTGGGAATCTGCTAGGCATACAAGGTAAGAACACACCTGTTGGAGGGAATCACACATGTGAAGCCATGGAAGTAAACGCAGAATTGGTTTTGGTACCTAAGAGCAAGATTTTATTGCAGGGCTTTGGCATTCTCAAAGAAAGGTCTTTTAGAAAGACCACCACATCAAGAGAGCTGAGGACAGGGAGACGGGGTATTGGGTCTGGGTACAGTGCAGGTAGAGGTGAAGAGGCTCGCAGACAGGCAGCCTGGGGAGGTGCAAAGGAAGAGACACGTGTGAGCAATAGCCAAAGGACCTGGCACACAGCAGCATTGTTTTGCGTGAGCATCTGTGAGGCAGAGGTTGCCAGGTTTTGAACAAGATCCTGTGGGAGACTCATGGTATGATTAACAGAAATAAGGCAGGGGGAGGAAGTAAGTTGGGGACTGATACATTTTATTTGGCATGTTTGAATTGGAGGTGCCCGAGGGGCAGCCAGTTCGATGTGGGTGTCTTACTCAGAGGGGTGGTGTTTGAAGACCGAGCTGTGAATTAGCTCACTGAGGGAGGAAGAATCCTTGGGTATTCAGCCCCTCTGATCTGCCACTCTCCTTTCAAGTGTAAGGCGGAGTGCCGAGTTTGACATTCTACACTGCTGAGTGCTAAGGGATGGCTGGAGTGTGTGCAAATATCTAAATAAAGACACAGCAACATTGCAGCCACACCTGACAGGGGCGTCAGGCTGTACCCGTCAGTTGTTTATTCAGTGTTCACCCAAATGGCAAAAGTGTTCCAGCCTTGCACTTGAGAAATCAAGGTCAAATTGGAAGGGCCAGGTGATTGTGGATGCAAGAAAATACAACTGTGTGACTCTGTCTCTAAAACCCTAGCACATTGATTTCTGACATCATGGGGAAGTGTGTGTTGGTGCCAGGTTTCAATTTCATGGTTGGACACTGTGAAATATTCTAGTTTGCATGTCCCCGGTGTGACAGGAAGGGCTTCAGGTATCCATTTACATTTCTACTCACACCGAAAGCTGTTGAAATGAAGTCTCAGATGCCCCAGCCAAAGGCACCAGAGCCTGACCCACCTTATGCTTGAATTTCCTCAGACATCAAAAATAAGCCTTTCGGTTGTAGATCAAGAGGCTGGATAATGAGGACTGATGTTAGGCATGTGGAAGGGACTGGCAGGGAGGGAAGGGGCTGTCAGAGAAATCGGGATGGGTCTGAGAGAAAAAGGGAAATTCTTGTGACCTTGAGGGGTGAGCCTAGAAGTTGGCTTAGATAATCCTGTGGATACTTGGTGTCCTGATCATACGTGCATTCTGTGTCATTGCCAAGCCTGCAAATGACAGAAACTCAGGAATGCATTGGTAGCATTCGCCAGGCCCCATACACCCTGCTATGTGAGGGACATAAATTTCAGTGGACATGTAATTTTTATAGCAGCCTAGTGGATTTGAGGGATGGATGGTGAGTGAGGTGGGACTGTAAACATCAAGGCATTCTTCCCAAAAGGAGCTCTGGGATGAGTCAAAGAGGAAGAAAGAAGTCAGGCACATGCTTTCAAACAGGGTAACAAGTGTGTTAATGCCATTGCGGGAGTGGTAAGGGGCAGAGGTGGAAGAAAAAAAAACCTGTTTCTGTACTTCCCAGCCTGGGCCAAGAAGCAGATGGCAGATTTGACAGCAGAGCACTTAGCAGAACCGTCACTCTGGAGTGAGCCACCTTGCCAAGCTGGCAGCAGCTGTGTTTGGGAGCATGGGAATTTATTAGACAGAAATTCCCAGCCCCTGGAGATGTGTTCTCTCTATACAAGTAAATGGGGAAGTCCAGATCGTCATTAAGACCAATGAGTCATGGTCTACTAACTTATCTAGAAAATTAAGGCATAGAAGTTGATCAGGGAAGAATGTATTTTATTTTTTTAAACAAAGACAGGAAAAGGTACATTTAGAGAATTGTATTGATTTTCCTTTGTCATTTTTTTTCTCCTGAAATCTTTGGAATCTACTTCTAATGTTTGAAGTTGCATTAAGGAGCAGAAATAGCTTTTTAGGTGTGAATCAGAAAATTTGACTGACTTTTGCTCCTGAATGGATCACACGAGTTCTAAAACTATTATTATTAACAATAAGCCCAGAGGCCCTGGGCTTGGGGCTGGAGGTGATGTTGGGAAAAGCCCCGGCCCTCAGGGGAGCTGCAGTGAGGAGGGAGTTGTGTGATTACACATGCAATTAAGATGTGATACAGGCAGGGCGGTTAACCAGCGGTCAAAGCAGGAACAGCTTCCTGGGGGAAGTGAGGGCTTCACCAAGGCTGGAAGGTGCAGGAGTTGGAAGACTGGTATTGCAATAAGCAGGGCTGTTTATTCCTGTAGAAAAGTATATGCAAAGCCTGGAAGTGAGAGAGACGGCATGGCTGGAGTATGTGAGACAGTGTCACTGTACTGGGGAGGTGAGCAGAAGTCAGGAATTAGTGAGATTTGAAGTTGGAGAGGGAGAGAAGAGCCACAAGAAGAGACTTGTGTACTAAGAGAGGAATTTGACTTTATCTCAAAGGCATTGGGGACTGTGTTAGTTACTTTTCGCTTGTTGCCGAGACAAAATACCTGACGCTCAAAATTAGGGAAGGAAGGGTTTATTTTTACAGTGTCTCGGGAGTTTCAGTTCTTACTTAGTTGTCACCAAGGCACCATGGCATGGCGGGGCTGCCATTCATGGCGGCTGCAAGCAGCAAGGCGCACTGGCGAGAGAGAGAGAGAGAGAGAGAGAGAGAGAGAGAGAGAGAGAGAGAGAGAGACGGAGACAGAGACAGAGACAGAGACAGAGAGAAAAACAGAGAGAAAGACAGACAGAGAGAGAGAGAGAGGAAGTGCACCGGAAAGGGCAGAAACATGGGAGCGAGCAAGAGAAAGACCTGCCTTCCCTTACACTGTATGTCGGCTCCACACCTGGGTGGGTTCAGCACCCACATTACCAATCCCCATACCAGACCACAAACCAATAACAAACCAATAAACTCAGCCCCATCAAAAGTATGAGGACTTGGGGGAACATAGTATTACCCAATACAGGGACCCATAATGATTTTTAAGTAGGACCTCATATTGGTACGTAGAAAATGTGTATCTGACTGTTGTAGAGGAAGGGCTGGAGAAGACAGAGGCTAGAACACAGGAGAGCCAGGAGGCTCTGTGGTACTGACAAAGAGAGATGATGATGGCCTGAGTGAAGACACTCTCTGGGAAATGGAGAAAAGTAACTCAAGTTGAGAAACTTAAAGAGGGAGCATGGTTAGCATGTGGGCATTGACTGACACAAAGTTGAATAAAAGGCAGAAGTTAGAAGGACCTGAGGACTAAGGTGTGGATGTCAAGGCCAGTACTGGTACCATTCACTGAAAGGAAAGTGCAAGAGTGAAATATGTTTGGGTGGGGTACGGGGCTGCTGCAGGTCAGGTTCTGAGGGACAACAGATTCTAAAATGGAGATTTGCATGTATTCTATTAGAAAGTGCAGGATCACCTTCTAATAAAGTACAGTTCTAGGGTAGGAATGAGGTGGTAAAGGAAGCACAGTTGGGCAAAAAGATACGTTGAATTGCAAAGTAGTTAAAAACGGGTACCCCAGTTACACCTGCAGGGAACTTCAGAACTAGAAATTGACCTTCAGAGTTGTCCTGAGCTGGGGCAGCAGGGCCAGGACCCTGCCATGTTTTCTTCAAACACTTTTCAGATACAGGCTGCTGCCCCCAGAAGGTGACTTGATCTTGGGCAAGGTGCTCTCCACAGCCCAGGACAAGTCCTGAGTAGGAAGCTGAGATCTGTTGGTTGCCAGCTGTTCCAACAGCAGTGGGAATATGTCTTTTGGTCATGGAGGGGCTCTGAATAGCACACCCTGGCATCCACTGCAGAGGTCTGGAGTTAAGTAAATTAGAGTCTCTGGTTTTTCTTCTCCCATGGATAAAAAGAAGGGCTTGGAGCAGCTGATTACTAAAGTTCTACACTCTTAAACATTCCATGACAACCAGAAGATGTTAGAACTAGAGAGTTGCCCAATGTAATCAATCCATTTTAAACCCATTGACAGAAATAGAGGTTCTCAGAGCTGAGGTTGTCTGTTAGTGGGAAGAGAGCTCTCAGAACAAGTGTCTCTGCTTCTGTTCTTCCTGGGAGCAAGAGCTAGAAGGATCCTCCTTGGGACAAGAAGGGGAGCAATCAGACCTTGGCTTCTTTGCTCCTGTTGCACTGGCTGGAGAATTTGGTGGACTCACATCAGGGTCACATCAAACTGATGTATTTTATACTTGCTTGAGTCAAGTCAGCAACTTAAATCATGAACAGAGCCCCAGTGTAACCTAGATTGAAGTTCTACTTACATTTCTCTTTGAAATTTTCTACAAGGCCTACTTCCACCCCTGCCCTCTCTATTAGCCTGGCAAGCTCACCTTTCCACGGGCAGTCTGTCTGGTGCATTGATGTAGCAATTTACTGGACTGGCTTATATTTCTCTGTTGTCTGAGTGGCTTAAGAACAGGTAGGCTAAAGACAGCTGCCTCCCATGATCACAGGAGAAATAAACAATATCCTTACCCATTGCAGCCAAAATTCTGAGAATAGAAGATATGTGAGGCCCCTTTCACTTAGTCGCTTATTCTACAGCTGGAGTGCCTGAACCAAAACCCCTTCTAATTGTTCTCCAAGGTGGTGGCAGCCAGTTCTTCCACCTTTGAATCTCTTCCCATATCAATTCATTCTCTAGTTCCTTTGGCAACTGCAACAAGGAAGTAACTGCATGCTCTTGGTGTGCAGGCAAGGCAAACCCAGTCAGGGTGAGGCTTGTCTTGGGGTGGGGGGCAGGAGTGTACCCTACAGTATTCCCATGCTCTTCTTCACACAAAGAGATCTGTACTGCTCTGAGGCTGAGAATCTGTGTCTTGGTGGAATCTATCGAATGGTACCTCAGAGATGATTCAGTTACATCACATGACCAGCTGATAGGTTTTTCTGTTTTATTGCAGCAAAATGTATCTATGGTGGGAAAGTTCTTGCAGAAGGCCAGCGGATTTTAACCAAGAGCTGTCGGGAATGCCGAGTAAGTTCTGATCTCATGATCCTCGTGGCGGGTAGATAGTTGTGAGAGTTGTGTGGGCTTTTGATAGATTCTTGACTGGGGCATATTGGCCTGGCTGGGTTGCTAAGGGGCAGATTCCTCTAGGTGCTGGGATGAGGCATAGGATGGGGCAGGCACAACCTCTGTTAGAGTGTGATGAGCTTGAGGTCAGCTATGGATCAGGTCACCTGGGAAGAAACCAATAAAGGAAGAATGTTGTGAGGGGAAAGTGCTTACAACTACCATAAGTCAGACAGTTTGGCCATAGCCCGGGTTTGCAGTTGGTGTTAGGGGACTTGATCTGTGATGCCAGATGTAGCAGTGCCAACTCTGCTCCCAAATGTCAGATATAATGCTGGAAAATGCTCAGTCTCTTGCTCACACCTTCCCGTGAAATAAGATGTGAAGAGTCACAGACCTCATTTAATAATCATCCAGCACGTATGCATCCGGCAAATGCTACATTAACTTTCTACTGGATTTCAGGTATACAACAGGGAAGAACACAAAGTCTGTCCTTATAGAACTGCAGTTTAGTGAGGGAGATGGTAAGCAAATAAATGTATGCTTCAATGACACGTTCTATTTGAAATTCTGAAGTAGACTGAAGGGACAGAGAGGTTTGGGGTAAAGATCAGTGGTCTGGGAAGACCTCACTGAAGATGTAACTTTAGAACAAAATCCTAGACATGGGGTGGGAGCCAAGCTTACAGCTCTTTGGTTGGGGAGAATTCCAGAAAAAGGGAAGCAGGCGCAGAGGGCTTGCGATCGAAGCTTGCATGGCAATGATCATGGATAAACCAGGATGCCATGGTGGCTGAGTAGATTGTGCAAGGCAAAGAGCAGTAGGAACTGAAAGTGTAGGGACAACTTGGGGCCAGAGCCTTCAAAGACTTTTAAGACAGGACTGCAAAGGTCTTGTGGTTTGACTTTTCTGTCTATGTAAATCCTGATCCAACATGGCAATGCAGTTTGTTCATTTCTTTATCCCTTCTTTCATTCAACATATATTTATGAGCATCTACAATCTTCCAGGTGCTATTCAAGTACATGGCAATGTAACAGTGTTAGTATTTCATTAAATGCTTTTGGAGCACCTACCGTGTGCCAGGCATGGGATTAAAGATAAAACCTTCTGGTTCCCTAATTGATGCTGATGTGTAATGAGGAAAAGAGGCAAGGAAACCAAGCAGTAGTACAGGATGGTGAACCTGAGGCAATTGGTCATTCCTTTGTACTTAGTAACAACACTGGTTAGGGTACCTTGACTCAGTGGGAAGGGGTCAAGCGGTGCTTCTTGAAGGTGGTGGCTGGTCTTCACCAGAAATTGTTTCCCAGGTGGATGGAATGAAGGCAAATTCCAAGCAAAATAAATAGTATTCACAAATGCCCAAAGCCAGAAGGAGAACTGGTATTATTTAGGGAACTGCAGCGAATTTGACTTGGTGATGTCTTCATGTAGATGTGAGAGAGTGAGGAGAGAGAGAGCTATACAGCTAGTTGGGGTGATAAAGTACCTGCGTTAGAGTTGATGTTAATGGGAATGAGGGTTCACTGCAGGTGTATACGTGTGTGTGTATGTGTGTGTGTGTGTGTGTGTGTGTGTGTGTGTACCACTTTGCATTTCGAAGGTCACTGTGATTGAGGTGGAGGGGACAATTAGAGGAGGACCACATCAATATGAGTAGTTGTAGGTAAGAAATGATGAAGTTCTGGCCTAAGGCAGTGACAATAAATATGGAAAAGAAATTTGAGAGTTAATTAAAAAAATAGAAAAAAACCCACATAATTTGATGTTTGGGAGAGACCATCGTGAGGGAGAGGGAGAGAACCAAGTTGATGTCCAAATTCCTGCTATGATCAAAGGAAACAGCAGTTTCCGTCTTTGGTAGCAATTAGCAGAAACCTTTTCTAGAGAAGCAAAACTGATGATTTTCTGGAAGGTATGAGGGGACTTCTCTAATTCCCTAAAAAGACAGAAAGATCAGGTTTAGGACTGAGCAGGAATGAAGTAGTTCCAGAAATGCATATACAGGGATATCACCAGCTTCAGGAGCATATCTGCTATGGCAAATGACATTCAATCATTTCTACTGTCCTTGAGTCACTGATAGAAGATTCAAGTTCTGGGACAGGGAATATGATTAATAAAACAATTGGATCAAACATTGAAGTCCTTATTGTTCAGGTGGGGCATTATCTGACCCCTTTGGGCTCAGGATAGGGAGCTAGTCTCTTGGAATTCCCATCCTATTAAGACTACATGTAATGGAGACACCATTCCCCAAGAGGAAATGTTGGTAACTATAGAAGGGGGGACGAAGTCATGGAAAACCAAAGGATGATGAATGCTGTCTTCATTCGATAAGGCAGTCATGCTTAATTGAGTCAGTGAGAGTGGAGAACAACTGGGGCTAGTTTTAGACATGTTGAGCTTTCCCCAAGAATTGGGGTCCAAAATCAATACTTTATTCTTCTTTCTCATACTTGAATGGGCTGAGTTGGGATCTCATAGGCTGCTCACGGTAGAAACCTGTGAAGGCTTGACATGGCAGGAAGTCCAGGATGGCTTCTTTCCTTCCATGTCTGGCACTCAACTAAGATGACTGGAGCATCTGTGTCCCTGTCTCTCTATGCTGCTGTGTTTCTGTCTTTTGCACCCTCTAGACATGGCTCCCTTAGGCCTCCTTACAGCACTGTGGTCTCAGGGGTTTCTTACATGGTGATAAGCTTCTCCTAGAACAGCCCCTCTGAAATCCAAGGTGGAGGCTCCAGTGCACCTTATAACCTGTTCCCCAAAGCCATGCCTGTCTGTTCTTCACATTCTGTTGGTTCTATGTGGCCAGCCCCAATTCATCACAGAGAAGGGTACTGCCAGGATGTGACTACCAGGAGGCATGATTCACTAGTGAGGTGGGCGTCTTTGGAGACCAGTTACGTAATAAGAGTTTGTGATACAATTTTTGTCTTGGAAATACCTTGTACATACCCCACTCCCTTCACTTCACATACCTGAATGGGAATCTAGTAATCCATTTAATAGCTTATTTCATGCCTAGAAAACATTCGCAATAAACAAATTCCTTTATTTGGGTGAATATTATCTCTTCAGAACCTCTACCCATTGGTCTTACTTTTCCCTTCTGGAGAAGAGAGTAGTCTACTTATTCTTAACATGTGACATTGCAGCTAAAAGGTCCAGATTTGATGTTAAATAGACCTGGGTTTAAATCCTGAAATTTTACCTAATTGTTAGTGAAGTGTTGTTTGTGTATTTAGAACTGGGTTAGAGAACATGTTTTGGTTAGGAAGAGACAGTGAGAGCTTTTACATTCTTTTGCAAGTTTTCCCTTTCTGCCTCTTGCCCAATGAAATATCAGGAAAGAATCCTATAGGCTGAACCACCAGCCCCAGAGGAATGTGGGTAAGGCCAACTTCAATGAGAGAATATTTGCCAGCCAGGCCTGGAGGCACATATCTGTAATCCTAGGGTTATGAGCCTCCCAGAGTGAGGCTGAGGCAGGAGGACTGCAAGTTCTTAGCACGATTGTCTTTTGAAATGAAAATTGAAAAGGAAGGGTGTGATGTAGCTCAGTGTGGAGGCCCTAGGTTTACTTTCAAAGAGAGAGAGAGAGAGAGAGAGAGAGAGAGAGAGAAACAGAGAGAGAATCCTTGTCCTTATTCCTTGTACTGAGCCGCCTCACCAGAAATTCTTTTCCTGCCAACATTAACTGGGAAAAATTGAACAAAATAATGCTACTTACCCATCTAATTCTTGGTTCTATATAACAGGACTGGAGGCGTGGTGGATTATTTATGCACTGATGCTTTATTTGCTCATTCTTCAGGGGTGGTGAAGCACAGGGGAGGAGATGTGTAGTCCTCAATGAGAGCGCTAGGAACAGACACAAGAAAGTGAAGGGGGAAAGGCAGGAGAGCAGACCCAAGACGGCGTGTTCCAGAGACGCCGTGGTCTCACAGCACAGCACGGCTGGTTCTGAGGCATCTCCAGAGGTGCCGATGGCACCACGGTGCCTCGGAATAGACCGTCTTTGCAAGTGCTTTCACCTACGTTATTTCATTTTCCTTTCATCACATCCCTGGAGAAAAGGACGAAATGTGTTTTATACATTGAAGAGAATGAGGCATTCAGAGACTTAACAGAAGTTTTCAAAAAGACCCTAATAAAAGAAGAGCTTAAATTTAGTTCTTCATAGGAGCCTGGGGAGAAGGGAGAAGGGGCTCTTCCCTGTGTCCGGTCTCTCATTGGACAGACGCTCTTCCAGGAATTAACCTCCTCAAACTCCCCTGCTGCCTTCACCGTCCACCCTCTTGGCTGCTGTTGGGAATGCCAGCGTTGCTTAGTGGGTTTGCTGGGCACATCAGTGAGGTGGTCTCTCTGCGTTAGTAGGTGCTGGTTGCAAGGGTTCCTTAGACTGTGGCAGAAGCAGTGATGGTGTGGCAGTGAGGGCGCGGGGACCTGTGGGTGAATAAAGAGGCTCTCTGGCTGGGGCGTGGAGGACGAGGTGGGCTGATCCATAACCCAGGCCAGGCGCATCACACACAAGAGGGTTGAGAGAATTAAATGAGACAAAGCATGTGAAGAACTCAGCGCCTGCCTAAGTCCTGCTCATAAATGTGAGTTATCCTTCACTATTTCATAGGACCACACATGTTCTCTGTGACCACAGGACAGAGCTCACGTTCTCTGTAAACTGTCCCACCCCTAGGGGAGAGGAACTGATTTGGATTATAAGTCCCTTGCTTTTGTCTTCTATGCCAGGGAAAGCTGGGAGGATTAAAGCAATTTTACCTGGTCCATGGTCCTGGCACCAGACACAGATCTGTCACTTGTAACTAGCAGCCCCTTTTATATTTTTGAGCAGAAGCAGTGGGTGACTTTAGTGAGGTCATCACTGTGACTTGATCTCTGTTATCTTTGGAGAATGAAGACAGACACATGTGAGACCTGCGGTGGACATGAGCTGGATTGAAAGGCCAGCTCCTCTGAATGGTACTGGCACACTGTAGGTCCTCCCTATCCCGCAGGTCATCTTTTGTTTTGCTTGTACAGTTTACAGAGCAGATGGGAGGGACAGGTCATTCTTTTTGCACAAGTGGTATGTGCATGCATGTGTGTCTGTGTGGTGCACATGAATAACTTTGCCTTCTTTTAGAAGTCATTGCTTTTTATTTAGTGTCTTTCTACAATTATTTATGAAGTAGCTACTTTGTACACAGATAGAAAGGCCTCTATCTGTATACAAGGTAACTACTTCATAAATAATATTTGACAAATAACATTTAACCTTTCTAAGCACGTATTATTTTTTAGGCAACGTTTAAAGCATGCAAAACATGTTATCCCATTTAAACCTCACAGTAGCTCTTTGAGGTAGGTCCCATGCAGACTGAAATGGAGGTGCAGGAAAACACAGCTGTGTGATGGGTGAGCGAGCTCACTGGGATCAGAACCTTTGTGGTCTGACTCTCTGACTTCCTTTCTTAGCCTCTCCACTGCCGTCCCTCGTACTGACAGATTTATTCAGACTCATCTTCATACTCAACTTTAGGCTCACCTCTGAAGCTTAGAGATGCAGATTGTGAAGGATTGAGCGATCACCTCTTAATCTGTGTGAGACAGGGCGGGGCAGGGCCCAGTGAGTCCCTTGATCAAGGTAGCACTTACTAGTGGCCATGAAGAGCTTTGGTGCATATTTAATGGGTGTGATCAGCAGGGAGAGAGGGTGACGGGTGTAGGGTGAGAGGTCTCCTGGTCTCTCCCGGGTGGCCTTTCTAAGATTTAAGCCCTAATGCCATGTGGAATCCACTTTATGTAATGGATTCACTTTTTTCTTAGGTGCCTAAAATGGTACTGTAAAAGTATTATGCATGAATGAATAGAGGAAATGGTTACTGGAATAATTTCTGTGCTCTGTGTTTCTGACAAAGATGCCAAGTCTACCTGGAGATCCTTTCATTCCTATTACAGGGAATTATTTTAAAGCTTCAGTCATACCGATTAAACAATAAACAAACTTTCATTTCAAAATTTCTGGCATTTCCAGGAGTAAATATGCTACTTTTGAATTAAAAAAGCTCAAGATGAATAAACTGTCTTAGAAATCTTGTTGTTTTGTCCAGTTATTCCTTTTCTGAATTTTTTTTTGACTTGAGATGTTAGTTTTATATTTTATTAGAAATACAGTGATGAGTTTAGGACTTGAAAGTGCTTATATTTTATTAGTAGATAACATGGAGACAGTCATTCCAAGAAAAAAAAATAGAAGAATTATATTTTTCCACTAACATAGAGCTCAATATAGTGATCATGCAATGATCAGGAAGATTTAAAAATATTAATTGTAAACAGTTTCTTACAGGAGATACTTTATAAAATAAAGTTAATAAAGGTTCATATCTAGTTATATAGCTGGGCTAAATGTATTTAAGGGCACTTATGGAACAGTAATCACAGTTCATATTATTTTGAAATTCATGCAAAAGTTTTGTCTGTTTAAGAATTTAGAGTTATGACCTTGTTCATTAAATATTTACAAATTGATTAGAATTTTTGACAGCAAAGTCATTTTATGAAAAGAAAAGCTTTCATAGGTGATCATTTAAAAAAAGTCTACTGTAGTACTTTTAGTATTGTTTTGATTTATAAAACAAGTGTATACTTATGTTATAAAATTTGGACTTTAGAGAAAAGATCTCTAAGGAAGAGAATGGAAATTACTCCAGAATCTTGCCACCTAGAGGTAATTTCATTTATCAGTGCAGTTTTCTACAATAAGAGTATAATTCATCTTGACAATCTTTGTTTGGTCCTCCTGGAAGAAGTCTTGAACTGAGGCTCCCCAAAAGTGATTTATTAATGCAATGCCTCCAGGAGAAACCAGGCAAGCTGTGTGGGAGACCAGATGGGAGGGGAAAAACTGAGCAAAGGTGGACTTTCTGGTGGAAGGCGAGATGTAGCCTGATTCCACCCTGTGTCTGGAATGTCAGTTATGGACCAGAGAGTGTCCTTTCTCTGTGTAGCACACATTCCATGCCATACAGTCAGTGGCTTTGGGCCAAAGAAATGGGGTTGTAGGACTTCTAGGTTATGTCTGGCTCCTGGACACGGTGGTTCCAGGGCCCAAGGGCAATGCTGTGAGGATGATGAGGTGAACCCTTAGTAGCAAAAGGTTTGAAACTTGGGTGTGGACATGTAGAACAAATAAAAGTATCCACCACTCATATTTATGCCAGGGCACAGTGGATCAGAATAAATAATTAATATGAACAGATAGGATTAGAGTAAATAATGAAAAGGAATTCAGTGTTTTCTTTACAATTTAGTCTATGCTCCTTATAGTATGGTTATTAGCTTTCCTTGACTTGTAATCATTGGTTTGATTCTCTGTTGGAGAAACTGAGGTGCATCGGAGGACACGGAAATTCAGCCTAATGCGAACTGTTGAGGTTTGATGCTGCCTGTGTGACCGAGAGAGAGAAGAGTGAGGGTGGAATCTAGTGAAAAGTAGGACCAGTGAGTAGCAAGATCAGTTTTTAGGACTTGGAGCCAATTCTAGGATAGAATCAGGAGAAAAATAAGAGATTGGGAAATGAGGAACAAAGGAGAAGAAAAAGATATACCAAAGAATGCTAGATATTGGTCCATCTGGGTGGGAAATTACCAGAAAAGAGAGGGAGCCATACCGCAGACAAGTTATTTAAGGGATGAATTGTTGAAAGTTTATATTTGATGTTGAAGACTTTCTTTATCTTCATATGTGAGAACCTGTGTGCTGATGTAATGGGAGTTCTTGCCCAGCTGGAGAACCATGGTGGTTCTGGGGCCTGGGATGATTGAATCTCTCGGAAGGGGAAGACACCGTCACCACCATATTGCCACGCTGTCCACTCTGTCCTGTTCTCCCCAGTGAGTCAGGAACTGCCTTTTGGCTTTCCGTGAGACTCCTGAATTCGTTTCTTGTTTGTCTTAAACATTTTCCAAAGAATGGGAGAGAAAAACTGAATGTTTTAGGTACAATAAGGGCCTCTTCAGCCTTCTTAAAGATTGTAATTAATGAGCTCATTTTTAAAATTCTACATAAAACGAAGTACAGATTCCAGCAGTGCCAACAAGGAGGACCTCAGATGAAATGAGGTCGTAAAGATTCAGCTGCCGAATATGTAACATTTTACATTAGCGATTTTCTTTATATCTGGGGAAAATCTAGCGCTCATCTACCTGACCCTCTTTTATTTCCTTCACACCAGAATAACTTGGCTCCTGTTTCCTCTGCCAGTGAGGTCTCTTCTTTCCTTCTTCCATCATTCAGTTTTCCTTAAATGTTGCATCTCCACAGTTTCTTCCCATCTGGGGGAAATTAATTACTCTCCCATCACATCATACAATGCTTTTATTAGAGCACATCTTTTTAGGACTTGCCAGACTATATTACCGTTTCTAGTTTAAGAAGTTTTTGTCTCTTTCTACCCAAACTGAGCTTTTAAAGAACAGGAAGAGGTAGCTGGGTATGGTGGCACATACCCATCATCCCATCATCCCAGCACTCAGGAGGCTGAGGCAGCAGGGTTGCCACAGGTTCAAGGCCACCCTGAACTACATAGCCAGACCCTGTCTCAAAAAAACACAAATGAAAAATAAAAAAGGAGGATGTTTTATTCATCTTTGAGTTTGCAATTCCTGTTACCCAGCAGAGCACTGGAACTGGTGCACATAAAAAAATGGTACAGAACTCTCCAACTCTGCTTTCACTGATACCATCACGTCGATAGCTCAAAATCCACCATTGTTAGGCTATCGACACGGCAGAAATCAGTAAACCTCACAAATGAAGCCTCCCCTTCTCAAGTCAATTGTTAAAAATTTATCAGCTAACACCATCAGCATCCTTCTGCACTACAGGAGATACTAAGAAACCTGAAATTGGGCTTGGTTGACCTTAAAAAGGGAATTTGCCTTCTTTTCAGGAGTCTCATCCGTTTAATTTGCAGTGTTATCATTACTAGTGGAATCGCTCAGAGTGCTGATACTTATTGTAGGTGATTATCACTGCAGCCTGTCAATAATTAGTGTTATTAGTCTGTACCATTGACTAACCACACGAACAACTTTTTTGTTTTCCTGATATTTGATTTCTAGGGTGGAGTTCTAGTAAAAATTACAGAAACATGTCCTCCTTTGAACTGCTCAGAGAAGGATCACATTCTTCCGGAGAATCAGTGCTGCAGAGTCTGTCGAGGTAAGTGGGCTTGGTGGGGTGTGGAGGGCTGTGCTTGGGATAGGACTGGGGTGGCCTCATGTGCGTGCGTGAGTGTGTGTGTATGTGTGTGTGTGTGTGTGTTTAATGAAAAGTATGATGGAAAAAAAGCACACACATCCCAGCATCTGCTCTGGTGCCTAGAAACTTCCATACCTTGTTTATCTTTCTCAGACATAGTCTCTACATTTGCAAAATGAGGATAATATCTACTTCATGAGACTGCTGTGAAGATTAAATAGGATAATGCATAAGCACCTAGCCTAATACCCAGCATGTGATAAATATCCAATAAATGATTGCTACTACAATAATGCTAATGATAGTTCCTATAATAATAATCATCCCCATCATTATTATAGTTTTCTCATGAGTGGGTTGAAAAGTATTCTTTCCAGCCTTGTCTATGGACCAATTCCCATATTTCACAGAAAATATAACTTATGGCAAATCTTTATTCATGAAATTGATTTGTGTGCATTTTTTTTACTTTGAATGAAAACAGATTGAAATGAGTAACACTGATTGCTAATTAATTCTTGGGTATAAATTGTTTTGCTCCCTCTTCCTGAAATTCCTTTTTTCTCCAAATATATTCTTATTTCTTCAGCTCACATATTTTTTCTTCTCTCTGAAATTCTTACCTGGGCAGAATTAGGTGGGAAAGGAGAACCTAGAATTTATTCAGAGTTCTAAAATTGAGTCCACTTAAACTGATAGCTATTATTTTAAAAACAATATCTACTCCCACTACTTCACTTTCTTAAATATCTAGTTAGATCTGTTTTGGCAGAACTTCTACACTTCTAAAATTAGGAAGGACTGAACAGCCTGCGGTTTATCTTGGGTAACCTCTTATTTTACATTTTTCAATCTTTTCTGTAGCACAAAAGTTGGTAAAAATGTGCTATAAAGAGCCACAAAGTGATCATTTAGCTTTTGTAGACCAGAAAATTTCTATTGTGACTATTAAATTCTACTACTACGGCAGAAAATCAGCATAGATCCTAGGTATATGAAGAGCTGTGACTGTGTTTCAGTAAAATTCTATTTACCAAAACAAGTGATAGTTTCTGACCTGCTGACCACTCCCCTAGCACATTTTGATATATAAAAATGCTGTGTGTATTTCATCACAGTGTACTCTTATTTCAGGCCGTGACTTCTGTCAGTGGTTGGTCATGAGGGAGCCATGCTTTAGTAAAATTTTGAGGAAATCTTGGTACCCTAAGGATCAGGGATATGCTAACCATGCCATCACAGTCTGCCCTGATTTATCTGCTTTCATGACTACAAGTGTGTTTGCAGCTGGGATGCTTTGGAAATGCTTAAACATTGAGTGGAAATTTCAGAGAAATGCAATTATTGGTAGCCAATAAGGTTATCAGGTAGGCCTTATAATTTAATGCAAAATCCATCACTTGCTCTTTGTTGAGGTGCCAAGTGGGACTTAACTTATGCAAATCCCTTCTGATTTATGGTTTCATTAGAGCAGCATCATTGATTAGGCCACAGAAATTCAGGAGGGATATCATTGCTCTAACCTAATTTACAATAGAGCAGGTGCCGCTGCTTCTGCTAGTACTTGTTATACCCTTCTTTGTCAATATAGATGCTGAGAGATGGCACACCTCACTGAAAAGCAGACTTCCATTGCTAGTACCTTAGGAGCTTTTACCAAACCTGACTCAGCTACAGGAAAGTGAGAGAAAGCAGTGAGGCTCCACAGACTTGGTCAGGGCCCTTTGTGAAACTGAGAATTTTTGTCTTCTTTTTTGTATGTGTTTCCTTCCCTGCCAACCAGGAAATCCTTTTTTTTTTTCTTTTTGGAAGCTGTTGGTTTTCTCTGGAGATATGTGAGGATAAGTGAGTTTCTTCTGTCCTCTTTGACAGCTCCACATTTTGGCAGGAACTGAAATGTGTCTTTGTGGAACAATATGGTGGAGAGGAATTTCTTGTGGGAAGTTGGTTGAATTAAAACTTTCAGGTCTGTGAGTTCTCTTGTGTTCCCCTTCCATCTCAGATTCACTGGAATGAAGGAAGAATTCTTTTTTACTAAGGCCCTTGTTTGTAACTTTTACCACTGTTACCTCCTTCTTCCTTGCTGACCCATAGCAGAGAGGATGCCCAGCCTACCTGTGCCCTTCTGTGTATCGGGCTGTCAGAAAATGAAAGGCACATTCATCTGGGAAGTCAGTACCTCTTTTTCCTAGAACCCTACGGTTTCAATAACAACAAAAGATCAGTCCAGATGAGCTCAAAGTACTGTTGTCTTCAACTATGTGAGTGGTGAATTTCAGTTCATTTCCATCCATTCCAATTTATCTTCCGAGAGCTTCTTTATAGGTAACATAATAGTCTCACAATTTTGTGAAAAATCTTTTATCCCCTCTGATTCTTATTGGCTTTTTACCTTTTCATTCACATTCATGTTTTTTGAGTGAGTTCTTGCAGGAGAAGGAAGGGTCAAACAGTTACTATTCTGACTAGAGCTTGTAAAGCTCAGAAACTTTTTCCAAGACAAACTATTCAGCTTTTCTTGCCCCTCCTCCTTTCTCCCTGTCTAAAACAGAAAGTAACAGAAAGGTGAGAAACATCCGATTTCTATGTAAAGTGATTTTTACCCTGCATGTGGAGAGGCTGTGTCATATTGTATCATATTGTCCACGGGTTGACAGGCGGCAAGTAAAGAGAGAGGTAGAAGTTGGATGAGATGGAGTGCATATTTCGGGGTGAACACTGTCACTTTTGCCACCCTGGCATCAGTGATTACAGAAACAAAACTGGCTATGGCCCTTTCAGTTCTCGCACTTGAAGACCTTGCAATTCACATATTTAACCCCCGCCCCCAACATCAATTCATCAGTTTGAAAGAAATTATCCTTTGAGAATATCGTTCTTTAGAAGTCTGAGTCCAAAACCTTTTTGAGGAGTTCAGAGTTTCCCAGGGTTTATTCTCATTAGCACTCTGATGAGCCACCTCACCTGGGTGGTTTTCCTCTCTGTCCCCAAGTGGCTGACGACATCAGGCTAAGAAACCAACATGTCATTTAATGATTATATTTATAAATCAGTTCTTTAAATGCAGGAGACAAGTAAGTGATAAAGATATCTTCCTACCAGAGAGAGCATTTTTGTTGTCATGCTTGTGGTCCTGGGGACTAAACATGGGACTTCACGCATGCTTGGCAAATGCTCAATCACCCAGTTACACTCCCAGTCCTTCCTGTCCTTGTCGTGTCAATGACTTTCATGGTATTTTTAGTGCCCGATAATTGAGTCTGTCTATTTTGTCCCATTTTGCTAGGTTATAACTAGTCTCCTCAGGTTATAACTCGTTAGTTTTATTATGCAGGTGATTTTTTGCTGAGTACCATGCATATCTTTATATGGTTGCTGCCCCCTTCCCTTTGACTAATCAAGATAAGCAGTGCAGACTGTAGTTTTACATTAACCATTTTCTTTGTGGGAGGTAAATCTGAGGGCTTTATATGATCAGAACTGGTATTGAGACCAGAACCTCAGATACCTTGACTCTTCAAATTTTGCAGATGCTATGATGAATTCCCCTTCTCTTTAGACATAGATGAAGGCAACCAGCAGAACAGACACAACTACAGGGCTGTTGGTGTAGCTAGGGTGCCGAGGGGGAGAACTGCAGAGCAGTGTGGGCAGGCACATGCAAAGGGAGGAAAGGCAGTGGACAGCGGTGGAAGCGACCACTTAGCAGTTGCTGGGGCTTGGTTCTCAGTCACTGGCAGCCCAGCGTGCAACAGCCCTCATCATAGCTGCAGCTTCTCCCTGATTTCTCAGAACACTTTGTGCTGGCAGCATAAAATTAGTTTACCGTCCTCATTACCTTGAGGTATTAGCCAGAGTGGGATCCTGCCCACTTGGAGTAGGAGGCCATTAGTTGGAGAAGAGGAGAGGGCACTGGAATGACATCTATGCTCCTGGAAAGAGGTAGTAAAGAATACAGACCCAACAACAAAAAAAAAGATTGTTCATGAATTTCTGGTGATCTCTGTTAAAGGCTGGAAAGGAAAACAACAAAAACAAAGCCAACAACATTGATCATGCATTCTCAAGACTGCTCCAGGAAAACACGCCAATCATATGGCTCATTCCAAAAATTCCTGACACACTTCTCATGGTTTTATTCCCTCCATCACCAGCTCTAATTGCATCTTCACTGTCGCCAGTGACTTTGGGGAATTTTGCTGCATGTTTATGACTTTCAGTGTTGGAGAGAAAAGTTCTTTCCAACATCTGTTCCAAATGTGTTTATCTGTAATTTTAATTCATGCTCACTTGTCTTGTCATCTGGCCTGGACTGAAATTAGTGGGGATTATTTGTACTATTTAAGATTTTATGCCCTTCAATTAAGTCCTCCCAGAATCTTAGCATCACACGATGCCCCTCTCTAACTCTTCCCTATCATTTTAGGTGAATTTATAATTGAAAAGATTTTAGAGAGAGAATTTCAGGGTATTTGAGTGAGCAGAGACATGGAAAAGTGACACTTAATGAGAATGTAAGCTGGTGTGACAATAGAGGAACTGGCGGTTTATAGATAAGTCATGTCCTCTGCATATTGATAGATGGGATGGGATCTGATCAAAACCCCTGAAGCATGAGCTAAAGTGGCTTGGGAAGACAGCGCCTGTGCTGAAGCTGGAAGCAGAGGGCATCTGAAGGAGAGACGAGTCTCAGGGAGCACATCAGTTCAGTGACCTGAAAGTACCATAATGGACATGGGTCTGGGATGTTCTCAGCATGAAGCACATAGCTCCAGGGAGAACTAAATCTAAAGCTAGGCTGTTCTTCCCTGTACGAGCTCAGGTGTCTCCTAGGATATGTGTTTTGGGTGTGGAATGTATAAAGGAATTCAGTTCTTAGAAAGGATCTTGGGACTGTATCCTCCTGAAGCAATCCAGGGGAAGAGAGAATGTCCAGGTCCATAATCTCTAAGGTAAACTGCCTAACCTGCTGGGGACACACTATGCACAGGATTCTGAGGGCAAGGAATGGTAGTCTATCCGGAGTCAGCATGAACTATCTCTGTGATGCTCAGTCTTGTCCAGGAGAAGTAGCCTGTGCATTCTTTATTGTGGAAGAGGTTACAGGAGTAAATCCTGCACATGCACATCCATCACTGGCTGCAGAATGCAAGATGAGCCAAAAATATATATATTTTCTTCATAATTATACAGAGTATGGAGAGGGATTTAAAGAGCAGGAACGTGGGCGACTTCATTGTTATAGGTCGGGCTTGTTATGTGCATGTTTTGTCCGTGAGTTTAAAGAAAACAAATAGTTTTAGTAGGGTCAATGGTATTTGTAAAAGAACTCTAAATACAGGACCAGTAGGGGGAGACCAACGTTTAGGCTGTTCCCAACCAGAGAAGAAAAAAAATGTGACCCCTAACATTTACATTGCTTTATTAATATCCTTGAACATGTCACGGCCATTTGATGCTTCATGTGTTTTGAACACCTGTTCTTTGGCAAGTCCATCTCTCTGATCCTTTGACTCCTCTCCTCAGTACTTGGTACGACCCTTCTCTGTGACACATTCCTGGGGCACTGTGCCCCGGTCACCATCATACACCCCTGCCATTCAGTGCTCGTGCTCAGTCAGTCTTGCTTTACTGGAAGGTGAGTGGGGACCCATCTGTGATGTCTCTGGGCACTCCAACGGGGTCTTACTTGTCTCGATATCTACAGCTGCTGCTCTGATATGTGACAAATTATTTTTCTTCCTACCTTGAGTTTCTGAACATAAATGATAATAGAGTGTTCTCTGGAGAGAGACATGTTTCTTTCTTTGGAAAGATCCAGGCATACCATGGAGGAGAAAACACTAATGACTGATAGAGTTCTGGTCTTCTCAGGTCAGGGTCAGCATCCCTTCTTTTTTTTTTTTTTTTTTTTTTTTTTGTGGTACCAGGGCTTGAACTCACAACCTCGCACCTGCCTGGCAGGTGCTTAAGCCATTGGACCAAACTCCTGGCCCTATTTTTTTTCAAGACAGGGTCACACTATGCAGTTCAGGCAAGCCTTGCTCACGTTGTAGCCCAAACCAGTCTGGAACTCACAACACTCCTCCTACCTTAGCCTCCTGAGTGCTGGGATTAAAGGCGTGCACCACCACGCCCGACTGCATTCCTTGATTAAAATCCTCGCTGGATAGACTTGTGCAGTGGGAGAGAGAGACAGGGAATTATATTTGCATTTTTATCTCTATTTCATTTATCACCTACTAGCTAAATAATCATAGGCAAAGGAATTAACCTCTTTGAGACTCATTGTATTCATCTTTAAAATACTCTTAATTCTAAATTGAAAAGACTCTGAGGATTTAGTTATGAAATCAACAGATATTGAATGCCTGTAATGCGCTAGGTGTTATCTTAGGCACAAGATGAACAGATTTATGTGATCCTTCCCCTGGCAGAGGTGAACTTCTAGTGGGCAGACAGGCATCCATCCATAAATACAAAAATAAACCCACATTTAGTGATCTGATAACTTCTATAAACAAGATTAGGCTCACATGAGAGAGAACAATGGGCTTCATTTAGACTCACGAAATAAGGAAGTCTTCCTTGCATGGAGTATAAAGTGTGTGCTTGTGTGTATATGGTTGTTGTTATGGTTCCTTTTAAAAATATTTGCCAGCATTATTAAGGTATAATCAGCAACAAAAATTTTATGTGTTTGTGGTTACCATGTGGTGTTTTGAGATATACGTATACACTGCAAAATTATTAAATCAATCTAATTAACATATTAATCACCTGACACACTTCATGTGTGTGTGCTGAGAACACTTAGATCTACTGTTCTACTGTACTGGCAATCTTCCTGTTATTTAATATATTGTCAGTAGCTACTGTCCTCATGCAGTAAGGTAGATCTCCGGAACTTACTCACTCTGCTTAAGTGAAACCTTGTACCCTTTGACCAATATCTCACCATACCCCCTTCCCTGCTCCATGAGTAGATTATACTTACTCTTAAAGATTTGGTGATGGAGTAGGAGTTATTTTAGCAGACATGCGTATTAACATCCTGAGTTGGTGGAACAACTTTGCAGAGAGTTGGAATCAGAAAAGAGACTGCAGTAATAGAAGGATGAAAAGAAAGTCTGGTGTGGCAAGAGGGGTGTGATGCGGTGGTGTCTGTCACTTCAAATTGAAGTTAAGGATTTTGTATTTGAAATAAAATGGGAGGCCTGTGAAAGATTTTTTTAAAAAAGGAGACATAATCCAATCTATGTTTTAAAGAATTCTTTTTCTGTGGAAAATGGATTATAGACAGCCAGGAGGGGAACAGGAAAGCAAATGAGGGGATGTTCACTAGAAAGATAATAATAGTGTGGAGCAGGATGAGTTTTCTTATTGTGCTGTGGAAGGCAAGAGAATCAGGAGGTCTGTATGAAATGAGGGGCTGAGGGTGTGGCCCTGGATTTGATTCAGATACTACACATATGCACACATAGACATGTGTACATGCACACTAACAGAAACTGGAAGAGCATTTGAGCAACAAGGACAAAGATGACCTCTGCTTTTCCAGTTAATGGTGTCATGAAGGGATATGGAGAACCAGAGGAGAGGAGTGTGGCTTGGGAAGTAGGATCAAGGGTTCAGTGTTAGTTGAGTTCTGAGATGCTTGTGAGGAATGCATGTGGGTAAGGGGAGGCATGCTGAGCAGTCAGGGCTATTTCTTGTGTGTTTAGAGAGGACCATGGATTTTCATTACTGTTCCTAGATGTTCTTGACCATTGTCCATGCATAATCAGGCACAAGTATGGGTCCATATTTAATTTCTAGTAAGAACACATTTGTAGAATGAAAACCTTCATCCTAGATGAACGATATATATATCTCTTATAATTTTACAGAATATAGAAAGGCTATTGTCTTGGTTCCTTTCTCGTTGCTGAGACACAATACCTGACACCTGCAAGCTGAAGGAGGAAAAGTTTATTTTAGCTCACAGTTTTTAGAGATTGTGCATAGTTGGTTTTAGAGATTAGTGCATAGTGGGTGGGTCAAAGGCAAGGCATCATGGAAGAGGAGCATTGCAGAGGAGAAACAGTTCATGGATGGCAGGCAGGAAGCAGTGAGACTTCCTTCTTTCTCTTTTTATTCCATTCAGGCTACAAGCCTTTTGGTCAGAGCCACCCACATGCAGAGTGAGTCTTCTGTCTCCAGTAAATCCATCATTTATCCCCAGAACTATGCTAAACTGATTTTGGGCTAATCCAGTATCGCCCAGTTACCTCTCCCAAGCCCCACTTGCTACAACGGCATGAGGCTTGGGGGAACATCTACATATAAGCCATAACACTCCTCTCCTGGCTTGAAAAAGACTCATGCACATCCCTTTATGCAAAATGCACTTAATTTGTTTCTAAGAGTTTCCAAAATCATAGTAATTTCAGTATTATTGGAAAGTCTAAGGCAAATTCTCTTCTGAGATTTAAGGCAAACTTTCTGGTGCAAACCCCTGTAAAAGTGGAAAATTAAACACTTCCAATATATAATGGCACAAGATAAACATTCCCATCCCAAAAAGTTAGAATAGAGAGATACAAAGGAATGGGACAAAAGCAATCCAGCAGGGCAAATGTTAAATCCCTTAGTTCTGTGTACAGCACCCAGGGTGATCTGTGACATGATGTGCGTAGCTTTTCTTCTGTTTATTTAAGTTCATTGGTACAATTTAGGTGTACATAATGATCACATTTATATAGGAAATTTGTACCTGTACATGATATGTCAGGATTTTTCTTTTTTCTTTTTTGCATTCCCATTTCCTCTTTTGAAACTCCCTTCCCCTCCCTGTTCACAAAGCTCTGTTTTCATTTTATCCTTCTTTTCTCATTTTTTTCTTCTCCTTCTTTCCTTGTTTTTGGTTTTAGCCTTCATGGCTTCTCTCTTGGACTGGCCTTGCTTGTTTCTTGTGGCTTTCCTCAGAAAATCCATATTCCTGGTTTCTACCAACTTCTGGGTCCTCCATGGCACTTTTGGCTTTACACACATACTTTTACACACTGCCTTCTCAAATACATACTGACTGGTCTCTCAGGCCTTCTTCTGAAATTTGGGTGGAAGCCTTCCTGACTCCACAACTCCTGCATTCTACATTCTCCTGCACAAGTAAAAAACCAGCACCATGTGAGTGATGGCAATGTGAGCTGCTGACTGGAGAAGTATTCAAGCTTCTTTCTGTCTTGGCTGTAAAGGTCAAGTGCCTGGATTTCTGAGCACTGTGAATCCAATCCCATGAAACAATTCTCTAGGCTTCTGCCATTATGAAACTTGCCCTAGGGAATTTATTCTCAAAGCAAAGTTTTTCATCTTTGCAATTTTGAGGCTACCAAGGTTGGAGTCCTGTTGGTTCTTGTGATGCCCTTAGGCCATTTTTTTATTATGCAGTTCCAAATTACATGTCTTTTTGCTACTAATCTTTTCAGCAATTAAGTTGTCCTCTGTTCCATCTTTGCAGGCCACAACTTTACTGGAGCTTTCTTGCTGGCCAAACTCAAAACTTTCAAAATCTTTACTCTTGATTTTTAAACTTTGTTCTTGATTGTTAACATATAGTAGATCTTGTCTAAAAACCTCCCAATAGTAGCCATACTACTGCCTCAGTGTTAGACTGCTTTGGAATTTTTTCCACCAAATTAATTAGTCTACTGCACTTAATTTTAGTCTCCTACAAAGTCTCTCAACATGAATAAAATGCAGACAAATTTTCTGCCAGAGCATAACACACACGGCTTGGAATCCAAATGCAAATGGAATCCTTTTCCCTGACTGAAACAACTTGAGCCTCCTCTTTTCTGGCTGCACTGCAGTCAAAACTGTGGTCTTCTGAGTTCTGACCTGATCTCCCATCAAGCTCGGCACACAGCATGCTAGGGCTGCTTCTCCACTGGGGGTCTACAAATCTTTCCAAACTTCTCCTGTAAGCTATTTCCGAGGGCTTCTGTACCACATGGTCAGGTGGTATCACAGCAGTGACTCCATTTCTCTAGTAACAAAATCTGCCTTACTTTGTCATTGCCAAGACAAAATATCCAACACTCACAAGTTAAAGGAGGAAAGGCTTATTGTAGCTCAGTTTGTAAAGGTTTCAGTTCATAATCAGTTGGCTCCAAGGTTGCATCACAGTGGGGTGTCACAGAAGAGAAACAGTCCATTGCAAGGGAGGCAGGAATCACTGAGACTTCCTTCTTTCCCTTTTGATTCTACCTAGGCAAAAGCCTATTGATTAGTGTTATGCACACCCAGGATGGGTTTTCCTTCTTCAAAAAGTTCATCATTCACACCCAGAAGTCCATCGATGAACTGCTTCAGTATCACATACCCATGATCCAGTTACCTCCTCAAAGCCCCACCTATAAGTACATGAGGATTTGGAGGGACATCTGGATATAAGAAGTAATAGTTATGATATGATTTATGAACAGTATTAGAAAATAACCACTAGTAATTGTTTATACCCCAGATATGTAAATATCAGAAGAATTATTTTTTTCAGTGATTCTCATGAGAATTTTAGAATCAAATTTTGATCATCATTTTCATTATCTTGGATGAGTAAAATTCCAGACACATTTTCCTATTTATTTTTGGGTGTTTTCCTGGTACTGGGAATTGAACTCAGGACCTTGTGCTTGCCAGGCAGGCACTGTGCTATTGAGCTGTATCCTTGGCCCCCAGACACATTTTTCTAACCTGTGGATAATAGTAATTCTAGGATATTGTAGAGATTTAATGAAGTACTGTGTATAACTTGATAAGCACTATGCATGATATATTGCAATAAGTTAATAATAGCAACATTTTCAAGTACCCATTATGGAAAGTGTGGAGATTCCTCAAGAAACTAAAACTAGAAATTCCATCTGACCCACTATTCATCTTCTAGGTTTCTTCTTGAAAAAGTTAAGGATATCATGTTACAGTAATACATGCATACCCTTGTGTATAGTAGTAGAACTCATGACAGCTTAATCTTGTAAGTCAGCAATATGTCCATCAACAGTTGAATGGATAAGCAAAATACTGTATTGTACATGGTGTAGTACTACTCTGCTGAAAGAAAGATAAAGTTGAATCATTTGTAAGAAAATTGGTGTGCCTTGAGACTGTAATGTTAAGTGAAATAAATCAGATATACAAGCTCAAATAGCACATGATTTCTTTTAGATGAGAAACTCAAAATATAAATAAATCACAAAATAAAGGACAAATAATAGGAAATAGAAAGTTCTTTTGCAAAAAGGAAAGGGACAAAGAGATGGAGGAATTGGGGACAGGAGATAAGAAAAGAATTAAGATGTGTTAAACACAGTCAAATGAAAAAAATCTCTTGAATTTTTTGTACCTTATTTGTTGGTCTTCTACAATCACATTATAGCTTGTAATTCCATAAAAAATAAATACATTAATATTTCAAGAGGAGGATAGATTTGGGGAGACTCATACTTTTTCCTCAACAGAGGAAAACATGTTCCAAAGTCTAGCTGGAGGGAGTGGAGGGAGAGAGGAAGGGAAGGGGAGAGAGAGAGAGAGAGAGAGAGAGAGAGAGAGAGGGAGAGAGAGAGAGAGAGACACTGCGACTCTGACTGAGTAGCAATTGGGTAGCAACTGAAGATAAATAGCCAGGAGAGAAAGCTGTGCATCTTAAATGTCATGGTCTTCAGACACATCAGATAAGATGGACAAAGCCTTTGGAAGGATTCTGAAAGGCAAAGAATTAGTTGCGGATTTATGAGCTGGCGTCCGACTCAAAGGCTGAGGCGCAGTTGTAAGAAGGATGATGTCCCGCTGGGGTGAGAGAAGTGTTCTAGAACTGGACTGTGGTGAGGGCTGCACAGCTGTGTAAATTATTGAAATATTATCAAACTCGCCACTTGCAATACATAGATTTTAGGGCATGTAAATCATACCTCAATAAAAATGTTTAAGGACCGAAATACAGTGACAAGCACGAGTCAAATTTACCTTCCAGTTGGTTATGATGGGAGATTGCATTGCTGTGCTGTTTTCACCCATCTATTGATTCCACCTCTAATTTGCCAACCCAGACTTCTGTCTGTCTATCTGTCTAACCATTCTCTAAGTCATCATCCATACAACCATCCCTATAAAGGAAGGTTTTGGTTAAGAGAAATTAATTAGACGTAGAACCTAGTGTAAGGAAGTTGGAGTGATTAAAGTTATGCTTCTTCTTAAGATTTGGCAGGGTGGTGGGGGAGAGAGTGTTTTCCGAAAATGAGAACTTACCTTGTAGGCCATTTGAATATGTACATATAAAAATGATATTGTCTTTATCCTTTAGATAGAATACTCAGAAATCTGTTGCTCTTGGGAGTAGAAAATATTGATTAAAAGCTCTGGCTTCAGTCAGATTTGGGTTATAACTTTCTATGTCTTACACATGTTACTAACTTCTTCAAAGTCCAATTGCTACATCTGTAAAACAGGGTCAATAATTCTGCTGTATAGAGTGGTTAACAGAATTCACTGGGATATTACATGTAAAACACATAGCTGGTGACCAAGCTCACAGCATGTGCTCAATAAATGTTATTATCATTCTTATACCCATGCCAGATTATTTGAGATTCTCCAGACTTATCCTTCCTTTTTCACAAAGATTAAAATCTCACTCTTCCCACGAGGATCTGTGTCCTGCCCCTTTTCAGGTTTCTATACATGATTTTTCTGTTTCTGAAACACTTGAGACTATTTGTCCCACTCATATTTCATTTCACGTAGTTTGCCTAGTTTTGATGTTATCCCATGTGTAGCTTATCTCTTCTTAGAGTTTGTAATTTTGCTGTGGGCAGGGGACATCTTACACACCTTTGCATTCCAGATGCTTGTCCACAAAGTGGGTACCTATGTAATCCTGACTGAATGCTCATGCCCTCACTTGTGGTAAGTGGGCTCTGAATAAATAGTGCAAATGATGGCCTGCATTATTTAAACAGACAAATATTTTGGCACAGTGGTGAGGCTCATTCACAAAGGATTTGACATTCGGGTTGGTTTGTCCCGTGGCCCTTCCCTGTCCCTGGAATAAAGTTTACCCAACTCTTCGCATTGTGAGTTGACGGCACATACTTGATAGAGTGATGTGTTGAAAAATCCTTTACTTTTCTTACTAAAAATTTGAATATTTAAACCATTTTTATTTTAATTGACAATAATTGTGTATGTTTAAGGGTTATAATGTGATGCTTTGATACATGTTTACAATGGTGTTTGAAAAGTTTTTATTCATGTTGTCAAATGCGTGTATTAAGAAAAGTTCAAGTCAACCAGAAACAATGAGAAAAGAAACACAGCAAAGAACATGTGAAAAAAGATTAACCTGTGACATTGGTTCAAGTCCAATGGTGAAAAAAAATATGACAACTTAATTGTTGGTCCATCTTGATGTAAGACTTGAAGGACAGACTCTTCTGGCAGAGACCTCTGATGCCTGAAATCACTCCTTTAGTGGAAAAACACCACGGTCTTTTGGCTGTAAGCTCCTTGAGTCTTTGTAGAAGTGTTTTCAAGTGCCTGAGGCTTTGAATTTCTAACAAGTCTTAGTCTTCTTTTTACTGGGGCAATCACCAGTTAGCAGGTCATAGACAGTGAGGCTGGTGTAATATGCCACGTCCACCAGGGCTGTGTATTTCCCAACCTCCCAAGAAATGGCCACATTTTCACTTTTTTACTGCTGAGGTTTGCTATAGTAGAAGGTATATGACATACTGGGAGTGCACAGATATTGCAGTTAGCCAGACCTAATTGAAAGCCCCGGCACTGCCACTTAGTTACTGGTGTTGGTGAATTTGAGAGAGCTGGAGCTTCTCTCTTCTTATCTTGAAATTATAGCATTATTATGTTGAACTTCATCAGTCTTGACATAACATCGTCGTCCTCATCATTGCGGGCACTACTTACAGAGGACACTCTGAATATGTACATAGCTGGAACTGTTCCAAGTGGTTCACATGCATTAACCCACTTAACTTTCTCAGCAATATATTAATAAGATACATTATACCAGCGTTACCCTCATTTAAAGCATCTAGTATAATTTTATTAGTAATATTTACTAAAATGTATTTTAATCTTCCAAATTCAATATAATATGAACATTGTTGGCTTAAAATTCTGTTTCAAAGATAAAACATCCTAGAAGCTCATTGCTGATGTGAATTAATTTTGGGAGTTTGTCTAGGCCAGCAATTTGCATATTTTCGAAACCCCAAATTGTTGTTCCTGTGATCCAAATGTCAAAAATATAGAAACATAGCTCTTCTGTTGAATTGGGATGGGGGACTTAAACTCAATGTAACAATTTATCTGTGCCCAGGGCTCTGAGAAACATGCATTGAAACTCACTGATTTTCTTCATTTCCCAGGATATGTACCTAGGTAAACAAAATGATTTATAATATATCTCAGATGCAGACTCTGAATTACAAATTAGATATCTTGATTCCTAGATATATTTGTTTTGATGAGACCACAATATGTGGTACAACATAGTAATTATTATTTACTAAAATGTACCAATTTAAAGGTGATAAAATACCTTTGGATATTTTATCCTGGAACTTTGCAACTTTTGTAGTAGGTTTAACCTGTTCCTCCTAGATCACCCCAATATGCCATATGATATATAAACAATTTCCTTTTGGAAATTTGATGAGTTAGGTTTAGGTTTAGGGTTAGAGTTAGGGTTAGGGGAGTAGAGTAAGAGGAGAAAATTAGAGGCAAAAAATATTGAAAAATTCTGATGACACTAAAATAAGCAAGTACATTGAATCTGGCATTTGTCCTGAGGACAATTTTAGCCCTGTGTGTTCTGGGATATGGCTTCTGATGGACGCAGTGAGAAGACAGTATACCTGTAGCTAGTGTGAATTGCTTCAATAAGGACTTTGAAAGCTAAACCTCTCTGTGGGTGAATTAGGAAAGAAATCACTGTGAAAGGGAAAACATGGCTGTCAGTCTTGAGTCTAGTCTGTGGTCTTGAAGGGAAAATTTGCATTCCCGAAAGCTTAGCGCTAGAATTTATTCTTGGTTAATTCCCATCCCCAGGGCAAAAGTGTAGTTTAAAATGATCTGAGGTTGATAATTCTCCCAGGCAACTGACAGAACCAAGCGCAAATACTATCTGAGGAAATGCAGTTTAAAACCAAAACCTCAAATAATTGTCACAGGTTAAATTCCAAAGATTATGAGGTCACAAATAGAAGAGTCACTCAAAACACAAAAGCATCATGAGTGACACTTAGAAAAAACAACAAACTACATGATTATATGCGTACGTATTGAAAATATTGGAATTATTCATATAAAATATGCATATGTAAGGTGTTTAAAAGAAATAAAAATAATAAAATTAAAAGATGAAAGAATAAGGGACTATCAAATTTGACCAAACAGGTTAAAGAAGAATCAAACAGCATCTAGAAAATTAAAACATAGTAAGTGAAAATTACAACAGTATCAGCAACTAAACCAGAGTGTGATGCAGCCCTAGAGAGAAATAACAACTGAAAGACACATCTGGAAGTCGCACAAAGTTTAACCTAGAGAGGAAAATAAATGTATTATATGAGAGCCAATCTAAGCAACAGGAAGAAGCTCTCACAATGACAATGTTTGAAGAAAGAATATTTGATAATATTTTAAATGATGAAAGAGTTCCTCAATTCTAAGTTTCAAGAATTCCAAGAAACCCCAAATAAAAATAAATGCACAGGTAGAGACCTTAGAGTAAAGGTAAAGAATATAAAGCAAAATCAGTCAGTCAAACAACCAACCAACGAACTAACCAACGAACCAACCAACCAACCAACCAACCAATCAGCCAACCAACTACCCACCCACCCACCCACTCAACCAACCAACCAATCAACCAACCAAACAAACAAAAAGCTTAGTCTTTATAGTGTTCACAAAGAAAAGAGGTAGCTACAGACTAAGGAGCTAGACTAGCAACTGAATACTCCATAACAATCAATAGAAGTTATAGAAAATGAAATAATATCTTCAAAATGTTGAGATAGAAAAACTATGTATAGTAAACTATTTTTTAAAGTATGAGAATAGTCTATAGACATATTTAGATGAATTTAAAATCTAGTACAATAACTATTAAAAGATCCTCACTAAAGGAACTTCATATGGGATACTTAGGAAGAAAAATAATTGTTCTGAAAGGAGTAAAAATAATTATTCTGGAAGGAGTATTGAGCAAAGAAAATGTTAAATCTATGCCTTAAAAATTTCCCCAGGAAACATGTTTAAGAATGTCTGTAGCAATCTTGTATATAATTCAGAATGTGAAAATAACTCAATTTTAGCATAACATATAACATAAATTGTGGAATCTTCATACTATGGAATAGTATGCAACATTGGCACCTGATTCCTTTAGGTATTTACTTGGACGAATGGAACAAAGCACACCATATAGATTTGTACAGTATAATTTTATTTCTACGGACAGTAAATTGTTCAAAACTAAATGATACTAGTTGCAGAGTAAGCACTTATGTATGACTAAACAATAAATATGTGAAAGGGAGTAATCAACACAAAATCCAATGCTTATCTCTGGTAGCTGAGAGAAGGATTCATTGGATGGATATAATCAAAGGACTGATAATATTTTCATTTTGTTTTATATATTCGTATCTTTTATATGTATTGTAAATTTTATGATAAAACAATTGCAAAGACTAATTATATAAGAAGGTAATAGGAAGAGGATTTGGGGCCAACATGGGTAAAAGCCTTCTGGTAGGAAGTCTGAGTATCAAGGAAAAAGAGTTCTTAAGCGATGAGTCGGTCCAAAGTTTCCTGTCTCACTTTTCCATCATTATCCACCCCAGCTTTGCATATTGCCATTGTGTGTTTTCATGCACTGTGACAGGTAGTAAAAAATGTTCTGTGTTTTGTTATTTGGAGGTCTCCTATTTCCTCCTTTCCCGATGTAAAATCTTGTCAACACCTTATAGGTCATAACTTCTGCGTGGAGGCACCGAAATGTGGTGAAAACTCAGAGTGCAAAAACTGGAATACAAAAGCGACTTGTGAGTGCAAGAGTGGTTACATCTCTGTCCAAGGAGACTCCGCCTACTGTGAAGGTAAGGAAGGTGCCCAGTTACATAACTCGTGAGAAACTGGCCCAGAAGCACGCTCCTGATAGATGGGGTTAGAGACTGAAAGCCATCACTTGCCTTTGTTCCTAGGGGATCCTACAAACATTCTGTGTTACTCAAAGTTCTCTGTTCTCTGGCTTTATCCAGGTTACCTAACCTGGGAAAACAAGGTCTTGGGAGCTGGTGGTGAAGGCAGGGGCTCACCACCTCCTGTGTTCCACTGTCTGCTGACCACCAGAATGACCCCAACACTTGGGTCCCGTTTTCAATTTTGAGATTGTCATCTCCAGGTTCAGTTACGTGTGATGAGCTGGATTCTCTTCCAATAGCAGTTGACATTTGTTTAATGCCATCTGTCACCTTTTTCACTTGTCAAGGTCAGCTTTTGTTTTCAGTTGGATTTCTTCATGATTCATTCATGTGCTGGCAATTACAAATCTTTAAGAATCACAGTGATAGGACTCAGGACTTTGATTCGTGAGCTGATGCCACTGCAACAGGTTTGTATGATGCAGTTTTCTACTCTACAGGGCACAACAATTCCTTTGTCTTATGTGAACAGCTCTTTCCAAACTCAGCTTACCACACTGCTGGCGGTGGGCGCCATGCACCCCTGTTCCTTTAATATGGCAGAAGCATGACTTAGCTCTTCAGTGTATGCATGCTGCTGTAATACCCAAGTCCCTGCTTTTCTGAGGGGCCCTCTGGATCTCCTCTATCAGTTTAGAGAAATTATAATAGGCAAAGGGATGACTGGAGACTTTTTCTGTCCCAGTTCCTATCATTGCAGTCATTCCTTTTATTGTTCCTAATTAAATGTTAAGCTGTGGTGATCTGGTAATTAGGGAAGTAGCTTTCTTGAGTTAAGTAAGTGGTGTAAAATCTGGCCACTCCCCTGCAAGTATTTGGTTCTAAAGTTGGTATCAAGATTTCTCAATGTAAAGATAACATTAGTCAATGCCAGTAAAAGTAAATTCCTTTCCATTCTTCGCTTTTATATCGTTTCTTCTTGGTTAACTTTTTGGGTTTAACTAAAGACTAGCAGTTGTTAAGGAAATGTATCTATTCACTTCTAGTGTTGGTAGTTTGTTGTTTTCATATCTTCAGGAATACTTGTTAGCTTATATTTTCTTCTTCATTAGCAGTACTCTAACACTTTTTCTTTTCTTTTGTTAACTTTCTATCCTTTTTCTTATCTTCTAGATTTGAAGTTGGTTAGCAATAGCACTTGGAGAATGAAGCTGCTCTTTGACTATGAACCTTTTTATCTGTCCTTTAGTATCATGTCACTGATTTGTTAATTTGGGGGAAGTAGATTATAAATTTGAGTACTTCACACTACAATCTATTTTAAAAATTTTACCTTATACAGTTTTCTATCAGAAAATTAAAGTCATTCAAAGAAAAAGTAAATTATGAGCATTCTGTCCTCTTCTCACCATGGAAAAAACAACCTATCAGGCAGGACCCTATAAACTGAAAAGCTTACTTTCCTACTTTCTGCTTTTCATGAATATAGATTCCAAACAATTACAATAATGAAGTCAAGAACGGTGAAATAATTTGGATCTTGATTCCATGAATGCTGGCAGACCTTGTGGTTGTCCAGTGGATTTAGTCACCCTCATTCCTGGCCCTCCTGAGCTAGAGAGGCCTGGAAGAATGGGGGAGAGAATTGCTGATCCTAATTCTTTTTGAGATTTTGGTTCTCTCCTCCTTGGATTGAGCTTCAAGAGAAGCTACCTGTAATATTAAACCTGCCTTTCACAGGAGGCCTTGTGATGGCAATGTGCCTGGGCATCAGTCATCTCTTTGTTTTCCTGGAGACTTTCCACAAGTCCCAGTGCACTTGTTCGTGGGAGGCACCTAAGGAGAAATGGCTAAATGACTGAGGTCTTCTAGTATATAGAGCTCAGGGAGGAAAGCAAGGATGAAACCCTGGGTGTCCAGGGGAGCTGCTCTGAGAACTGAATGGGGTCAGCATTGCCATTGAGAACAGATGCCTCCTCTCCTTAGCCCACCATCAGGACCCTGGCCACTGATCGCTGGTGGCTGCCATAGCCACAGTCATGGTGAGCACTTGCAGCATCCCAATCAGGCAAGGAAGGAAGGACCAAGAAGCATAAATCTCTCAGTGTGGAGTTCTGTCTTTTTATGTTGGAAGAATTTCCTTTCTGAGTAAGTGTGCCCCAGCCCTACCACCACCATGCACAGAAAACTTGGCCTGTCTTAGTTTTCAGATCTGAGTTAAATCCCCCTGTACGCATACACTCTTAGACCAGTGTTTGGGAAAAAGGAAGGAAATGACCACTGCTGGCTTGGGCTAATTTATCATGCTGTGAAACTGGAGTAATTTGTCTTTCTTAATACCACATGATGTTTGTCCTTTGAGCCAAATAGGGAGGCAGCAACAGAGAAGGTTGGGAGTGGCTTATGGGTGGGCAAAAGCTATGCTTACCTTACATTTGTAATGGTTAAAATAAGTTTGTGACAATTTTCCTAGCTCTGTATTAAGAATTACCCCCCTGGAGTAATCTGTTAGACAAATTTAGAGGTAAGTACTAAAGCCTGGTCTTACTTATCCCAACCAGAAGACAACTAGATAATTCAGAAACTGCTTCATGCAAGCTCTTTTTTTCACCCTGTTTAAATGGAGCAAAAATGGCCCATGTTATTAAACCCCAATGAACAAGACTGGCTTGCAAATTAAAACAAAATATTACGCACATTGTCCAGGCTATCTTGAAAAGCCTATTCGGGCTGCTAGTGCAAGAAGCACAAAAGGCTTTCAATTTTCTTAACTTCCTAGGGTAGTTGCAGAGCTCTGGTGTATTAAGGACTCCTGCTCTGCAGAGATTTTGTAGAAACTGCCAGAGAAGAGATAACGCAACTCCTAGCCAATCAATGGGAGATAATAAGACCTTTTGTCAGCGATGATACAATTCACAGGAGGTTGCTTCTTTTTGCCCTTGTAATTCAAGCTGGAACAGTCCCTATTTTGAAGACGGTTTTAGTTGGATTTTAGTATTTTATGAACCTGGTGAGCAGAACCATATTCTCTTTGTGATGATGTTTTCAACGAATTGGTCTTAAATAGTTTCTGACCCATTATTTTAAATTAGAAGTAATGTCTGGGGAAAGTATAGCAAGTGGGGTCTTCTTCTTGAATTTAGAGTCTAAATATATAGTCTTATAAACTATGTCTTCCTGTAGTAAGAAGTTATTTTGATAAATGAGGAATAGTGTGATGTCATATGGATTCTGGACTCTGCCATGTATATTAAGCACTACGATTAGCCTTGAATGATAAGACCTTTACCTGCAGAGTGTTTTGAATTTTCCAGTTGCCTTTATATGTGGTATACTTTTTGAGAATTAAATAAATCTGTGAGGAAAGTGGCAGCATTGGCTGCTATTAATGCTCCATTTTACAAATGCAGATGTGAAGCCCCAGAGAAATGAAGATAAAACTCAGTGCATTTCTACCCTAGGGCCTTATGCTTTGATTAGGCTGTTTCCAACCCTCCCACCACTCATCCTTTTCCATCCTTTATTTTGAACAACATACTGTTGTTCAAAATATTTGCTTCCTCTTTAATTTGTTCTACATCTGGTGAGGTCAAAGGAATATAAGCGGGTGTGATGTGTCACTGTCATTTCAGAGTGGACACGTGAAGAACTTTTGCAGGATTCTACCTCATTTGCTTTTCTGTCTGGCACAAAAACTGGCAGTGTTCAAGATCAGGGCTTCTCTTTTAGCTCGTGCTCCAAAATGAAGGTGACATGAAGCTGGTGACAACTGACAGGTGATGGATGTGTGGCATGAGAGAAAAATAATCATGTATTTCCCAGGAATGTGCGGTTTTTGGAGGTGGTGGTGAGGTGCAGTTATCTGTCACCTTGCCTGTCTTTGCTCAGTTTTCTGACATATCCACCTGAGTTAGTTCATGCAAACCTTGTGTGATTTGAAGAATCCATGCTCGCACCCAAAAACGAATTTTAATACCGCGAATGTTGAATGTCCCTAGAAGTACAGAGTGTTTGGGTCACTAGTAGTCTGCACTGGCTCTGCTGTCAGGGGATAGATATTTTCAATACCACAGTTGTAAATTAGTGCTTTGATATATCAAATCCAACATGGTAAATTGGATTTCCCAATTAGTGTGACCGTTAGACAATATGTATCTAAAAATTTGGAAACTCTCATATTTACTAAACATTCAATAGATTAAACCAGTCATCATTATTATTGTCATCATTTTTAATTGCTAATGTTAATGAGAGTCTTTCTTGAAATTGGTGTGCTCCTTGAAGTCAGTGCTTTGAGAAAGCGGGCTTCCCATAGCCATGCCTTATTGGGAGAATTAACATGTAGCAAGGGAAACTGATTTCAGGTGGAAAAACTAGGTCTCATCGGTTCTTTCAGGGGCCCATTGTTAGCACTGGGGTATTGTCTTAGTTACTTTTCTCTCGTTGCTGAGATAGAATACCTGACACCCAAAATTAGGGAAGGAAAGGTTTATTTCTTATAGTTCCTGGGGGTTTCAGTCCATACTCAGCTGGCTGCAAGGTAGGGTGGTGTAGCTGGGGCAGCCATTCATGGTGGCCACAAACAGCAAAAGCAAACCAGCAAGAGAGAGGGAAGACACGCCTTCTTCCCACCCTTCCACTGTATGTCAGCTCCACCCCTGGACGGGTGCCACACTCACAACACCAATCCTAGCACCAGACAGCAAACCTAACACGAACGCCAGACTCAGCCGCATCCATGCCATGATTACATGAGACTTGGCAGGGCCACAGGAACATAAACCACAGCAGGCACCAAGTATGATAAGCTACAAAGATGAACTCATTCCTTTCTCAGAAAAGCACAAGCAGAGCTGCATTTAAGGATATATTTGGAAAGAAAAAACTTCCCTGCAGTGATTTAAAGTTAATAATTTCATGTAACAGAAGTACTGAAATGCGTAGAGCACAGCAACTGATTAACAAGGTGATTTCTAACTTCTTTTACATGATTGGAGGTGATGATGAAGAGCTTGACCCTTTCATTGGGAAGAGGCCAGAAAGTGGATAGAAATTAGAGTGCAAACAAGAAACAGCTCCCAGAATAGCTGAAAGTAGAGATTTATGGAATGCGGAGGCCAAGTGCACTTCCATAGAAGCAAAACTGTAAATTCCTGATTAAGAGAATTTATAGGAAAATTGACCATTGTGCTTAATTACACGTCTAATTAGCCAAGCTTTAATCAGATAACTTTTTAAAAAACAACATTTTTTGCCTTTAAATGTTTTACAACTTTTAAAATGCATGAGCATTGTAATCTACGTAACCCAGTTGATGCTCAAACCTGGCCTTCATTTTCCTGAAATCCTGCTTTGGACAGACAAGGATCAAAAGCCTCTTGTGATTATTAGCAAAAGCTTACCTCTTTGCTCCTGTGCCCAGTGATCTGTGGGGATTTAGAATGCTTGAGATAAGGACACTTTGGCGTTGGGTGCAGAGATGCACTCTGGGGAGCTGAGGTAGGAGGGTTGTAATTTCCAGCACAGTCTGGGAAATGTAGCAATTCAGTGGGAACTTGTTTCAAAATAAAAAATAAAAAAGGCTGGGGTTGTAGCTCAGTGTGAAGGTCTTGGGTTGGATTCCCAGTCCTGAAAAACCAAACCAAAATAAAACAAGACCAGACCAGACCAAACCAGACCAAACCAGACCAAACCAACCCAAATCAAACCAAATCAAACCAAACCACACCAAACCAAGCCATACCAGACCAGACCAAGCAAAATCAAACCAGACCAAACCAGACGAAGCTAAACCAACAGAATAACCTTGGAGTATCCTTCTTACCTTCTTAATTTATCTCTCACAGCCCCTGGAGGTATCTTGTGTTACAGAGGCATCTGTCAAGCCCCAGGTCCCACTTTAGAGGACACAGATATCCAGCCTTTCCTTTGTCAGTGCAACTGTGTACCATTGTCCTCCCAAGAGCATTGCATGGGAGCCTTCTTCCTGGGTTTGCTTTTTTATGTGCCTCTGCCTCTGTATTTCCAAGGCTTGCTTTGCACATGCATCTGTTCCCGCCCTTCCTCTCCTCTGAGCCCTTCTTAACTCCCAAACCCTTGCTCCAACAAGTTGTTGCTGAGAATTATATTAAACAGAAAAATAGCAGCAAATCCAAATCCTGGTTATTGTACTTCGGTCAGAACAAAGAGTTCATTGTTAAACCTTTGGACTGAGGAAGACTCCTCGTCAAGCCATTGAACAAGGAGTATCCCTCACTTTCTGTCTCTCTCTTGGCCTGGGCAGTTATTCTTTCCTCAGTTCTAGGTGTCCTTTCTCTAAGTCTCGTCTCTGTGTCTGTCTCTCTCTCTGTAGTCATCGCTGAAGTTGTAGCTCAAATGCCATTGTCTCTAGAAGAAGCCTCTCCTAAATTGGCTAAATTAGCTCTACTACTACCCTCTGCTACTCCACAGACCAGATTAATTTTTGCATTTTATTTTCTTTATAGCATATGTTATCTAAACTTGTGTTTAGTTGACTTTGCCTTTTTAGAGTATAAACTGCTTGAGGACAGACATTTTATTTTATTCATTGCATCTCCAGCATCTGGAATAGTACATTGTGAATTATAGGCAGTCAAATATATTTTTCAAAAGATAAAGGGAAACAAGAAAAGAAGGAAACAAGGAAGGAAGGAAGGAAAAAGAAAGGAAGTAAAGAAAGTGAGCTCCAAGCTGATTCAAGTAGAAACGTGTGCTGTGACTTGTCAGTGTTAAGGGCGAATTTATAAAATTCAGAGTCTGTAGGCCAGGAAGAATTGTTTCTGCTGAGTTTTGCTAATACTCAGTCCACGTATTGCTAAAAAGCTGCTCGTTAACTTTATTTCATGTACACTGCACCACCTTTCTTTCAGAATGCTTTCCTTCATCACAGAGTACCTGTCTTTTGCTTTTCATAAAACAATCATTTTTCAAAAATTGTTCTGATCAGCTGTTCATAGAAAAAAAATCAAATGATGTGTGGCTTAAAACAATAAAAACTTTTGTTTCTTGATTCATGTAAACTTTCAAATAGATTCTCCTGGTTAACAGACTTTGGGGTATTTTCCTTCAAAGCCATGACTCAAGGAATCAAGTTTTTTTTCCCTCTTTTGGTCCCACCATGTGCAATGCGTGGCTTCTGAAGTCACTTTGGAAGGGAAAGGAAATGGGAAGTTATCAGCGGGAGATATTTTACAGGCCTGGACTGGTTATGTTCCACTGGCCAGGCTTAGTTACTTGTCATACCTGCCTGCAAGGGAGGTTGGTAAACTGCCTTATCTGTGTGCTTTGAAGGAATCTGTTTTGGTGAATAGTTTTCTGGGCTTGCAAGATTTTCCTGTTACTAAATGAAAAAAAAATTCCCCACTGATTCTAAGTCTTTTATGTTTTGATTTCCTGTGTTCTGGGATTCTGGCTTCAGTTGATTGTATTAAAACTCGCTCTCTTAGGAACTACATGGTGCTTAATGTCTTAACTATTTCCTTTTCTGTTTCTTATTGGTATCATCTATGGGCTTCTCCGTGGCTCCCACTGTATCATGTCACTGGGGTTTGTTCAATCCTTAATGTGCCTCATGTCTGAAGATGACCCATATCTTCTTTCTTCCAGACAAAAGTCACAACCTCTCTCTCTCTCTCTCTCTCTCTCTCTCTCTCTTTTTCAATCTCATATATTATAGTTGTAAGTTTTATGTCAAGAGGGATGAAGTCACGCAACAGCTCATATACATTTGTAAATGATAAATACCCCTCTGCCATTACCAGAGATATGTGTATTCTTAAAAAAGGATGCTTTTAACTAACAGAATCCCAAACTGTTACATTTCAAGCAGCATAGCAAAAGAAAGTCAAAAATTGAAGCAATGTGAATATAGAAAAAGTGAGCTCTTAGGCAAAGAAACTAAGCAGGTCATTCCTGCCTGGCAGTTTGCCTTAGTAGCCAGCTATCTTCAGAGTCCTACTTTCTAGTGCTGTGTTAGTTACTTTTTTCTCATTGCTGAGACACAATTCCCAACACCCAAAGTTAAAGGAGGAAAATTTCATTTAGTTCACAGTTTGTAGAGGCTTCAGTCCGTAATCAGCTGGCTCCAAGGCAGAGAGGCTTGGGAGAGGAGAACAGTTCTTGGCAGGCTGAAGGTAGCAAAGCAAGCAAGAAGGGAGAAGGCAAGCCTCGTATTATCCCTTACATTGTGTCCACCACAATTAGGATGGTGCCAAACTATCAGTGGACTGATTTAGAAATCACCCACCATTAATCCTAGCACTCTTAATCCCAGTGCCCTTAATCCCAGTATTGTACCATGATTCAATCACACATTCTAGATCCTGCCACCTCTGAAAAAGCCCCACCTATGACTGTGTGAGGCTTTGGGGAGACATGTAGACACAAACCATAACAAGTGTTTCTCCTGCCTCCATTTATTTTCTTGACAATTCTCAGGACACTGATACAGTGGGTGATCATCTAACTAGGAACAAGGAGATCTTGATTGATCTTGCTTTGCCACTTACCAGCTGGATGACCTTTGAAAGTCACCTATTTCTCTGTGTTTGATTTTCTCACGGTCCAAATGGGACTTGTAAACAAGGTCTAAGTAAAGGCCTTTATTGATTTGGTCATGACGTTTAAATAAGATATTGAACGTGAAAGTATCTGTACAGGTTAAAGCAGCATAACTACATACTTTGCATTATTTATGATTGTAATTGCTTGATTACACATGATTATAATAACAATAAGTATTTCATGCATCACTGGCAGTGCCTGTGCTAGAATTCAGGGCTTCGTGGTCTAGCTAGATGGTGGGTCTATACTCTAGATGTAGATATATCGCCCAGCATATTCTCTGAACCACTCTGTTGGGTTTAGTCATTGTGAGGCATGTAGGAGTGGGTGGGGCATCTGTGGTGCACAGCACTGGGGGGGATCCCATTCCTGTGGTGATCTTGGTGAGTGACACTGTAGAGACTGTGCGGTATAAAGTCTGCAAAGTTGTATGCGGTCATCCTACCTAGGGCAGCCGGGCAGTAGACAGAGTGTCATCTCATTCTTTCAGTAAATACTTTTATTTAAAGTCTTCTATTTATGAAAGAATTTTGCAGTACTTGATGATTGCATTCTCTGTGGGGAGTTGGTACAAGGACGTAACACATCTCCATTCCTTTACTATCCCTCTGTTCCCTTCCTTACCCTTCCCTCCATCTTTTCATCCATTTCTCATTTTTACAAAAGATCTATCTCTCTGTTTCCTTTTATGTATCTTTTTAAAAAAGTTTATTTATATTTAGATTGTTCAGTGTAAGAGAAGCCATGCAATATTTAAGCTTGTGTCTGATTTATTTCACTTAAAATTATGGATTCCAGGTGCATCCATTTTCCCACAAATCATTCAAATCTATCCTTCTCTATGGCAGACTAGTGCTCTGTTATGTGCCACTAACACAGTTTCTTTATCCATCATCTGTTGGTGGACATATAGGCCACTTCCAAGATTTAGCTATTGTGAATTGTGCTGCTGTGAACATGAGTATGCATTTTATCACTATAGTGTGAAATCTTTACCTCTTCCAGGAGGATATCTAGAAGGGGAATAGCTGGGCCAAATGGAATTTTTAGGATTAGTGTTTTGAGAAATCTCCAGAGTGATTTCCTAGTTTATATTCCCACCAACAATGTAAAAGGGTTTGTTTATCCTTGCAGCCTCGGTGACTTGTGTTATTCTCTGATTTCTTGACAGTAGTCATTTTTTCTAGAGTAAAATGCAATCTCAGTTTTGTTTTAATTTGTGTTGTTCTAATGACCAGAGGTGTTGAAGATTTTTTCATGTATTTATTGGCCATTTGCATTTCTTTTTCTGAGACGTGCCTATTGATTCAGTTGCCCATTTTTAAATTGGGTCTTTTATTTGGGGAGGGACTAAGTTTTTGAGCTTTTTATGTATTCTTGATAGTAGTCCTCTGTCCAAGGAATTGCTGGTACAATTTTATGTCCATTCTGTACAGATTAATTGACCACCTATGTGGCTGGGTCCTGTATCGGCTCCTAGGAATCCAAAGATGATTTCAGCTACAGATTCTATCCTCAAAATGCTTGCAGTTTAAAGACAAAAAAAGAATCAAAATCAGATAATGAACATGCACTGGAATTTGTTCTACCCTAGGATTTAAATAGTGCCAAAAGAGGACACCGGTAGGAGCGGTGTGCCCTGCCAGGGGCAATCATCCAAGGCTGCCCCATGGGAACCGTGACTGGGGAACCGAGCACTTAAGAATGCAGTGGTCGACCAGAGAAAGGCGTTCTCTGTAGAAGGCTCAGCACACACGAAAACACAAAGTGAAAAGTTGAGCATGGTTGGGACATAAGAGGTTGGGCAGAAGCCTAGAATGGAGACACAACTGGTGGACAGATGGTGAAGAGCATTGTAAATGTGCATGGAGAGTCTGTTTATCTTGGAGGCCAGCAAATACACAGGTACAGTGCGTCCATCAGACAGGTGCGAAATTGGATCCACTGAAATATATTAAACTTTAATTATGTACATTTCCATCTGATCCCTTTAGTTTTCTGTTTGGTATAAATTTTATAATGTGCATGGGGTATTCATACAATAGCACAGGCATGTACTTTACTAGTCATATATATGTACACATAGGAGGTAGATGCACAAAACTTTTTTCATCAGTGTGGGTGTGTAGTGGCTATTGGGGTGGCTGAGAGCTAGGTGAGACTCTGAAATAGGAAGGACACAACTGGATTGATCTGCTAGAAAAACTGTGCTTAAAACCATGGAGGTAACACTGACTGGAGATAGGCTGCAGGCAAGGAGACAGGTCAAGCAGTAATTGGTGTCTCAGTGAGTTCTCAGGCTTAGCCAGTGTGGATAGGAAAGGGATAGAAGCATCACTGAGCTCATCAGGACAAATTGTCTGGCCTTGCTGGTGCCTCTCCCCAAATCTTTGCACTCCTGCTGCTTCAGATTCCTGACTGTGATTTGCTCATGAGAGCTCCAGTGTCTGCTGTTTTTCCCTATTTATCTTGCTCTGCTTGGAGCAGGATGGGACCCAGAGGCCAAGTCTGCAAGATGGCCTTACATTATTTTTCAATGATTTATCTTCACCTTAAGGATCACAGTGAGACATCTATGAGCTCACTGTCCAGTATTGCATGCATTATATTATTTATTGTACTTAGCATGTGAGACAGCAAAAAAAGGAAGGAATAAAAGTAAAAAAGGAAAAGAGCAGCATCTCCACTTATTTTCAGGGACAGATACAAGTTTTAGAACTCTAAATGGAAATGGAAATTTAGTGACTTTAGATTATTTTGGTTGTTTCAAAACTAAGGTACCTTTTGAACATCTTCCAAATGGCCCTATCTAGACAGGAATGGGAAGAACTGAACTCACCAAGGTTTTACTGTGGTCTTGCTCCTGCAGCTCATGTGTTAGTACCTGCTGTGACTTTGGTGATACTTGGCTGGGTCAGCAAGAATTTTACACCAAAAACCATGAGAGAAGAATAGCAAAAGTAAGTGGAAAGGTTAGATTTCGATTTGAAGTACCTGGGTTAGAAATCCTAGCATTTACTCAAGGACTTGCATCTCTTTCCATTTTCCATTTGTAACGTGAGTGAGCTAATACCTCATTAGTATCTTCTAAGAACTGTTGTAAGGACTTGAGAAAGCAGCAAGATCTAAGACAAGATATAGCCTGAAATGGAACTTTTTATCAATTAAAAATAATTTTTGTTGGCATATGTTTTCAGTCCCTAATGATTGTACTCATCCTGAGGAACTGGCACGTATATGTATCCCATGGTAATCGACTTCACTTCCCCTTCCCCTCCATGTCCTCCTCTTTCTCCTTATCTCATCTCTACCGCCTACTCTTAGTTATCTCTGAGCATCACATACACTGAATTAGATACAATTAAGTTCTGAAATACGTGGCTCAGGGTATGTGTCAGTGAGTAGTGAGTAAGAGCAGGGCTGATTCTTGCAAAGATTCCCCAAGACTGCATTCTCGCGAGCCCCTGGGAAGGATGCTGAATGCTTGAGGACGGAAGATTGTGAGATGCCACAGGAAAGACAAGCTGAGAGCCTAAAGCAAATGGCTTGGGGCTGGTGGGAGGGGGAGAGGGGATGGACGGAAGCACTGAGAACAGCACATCTGAAAACCCTGTCTGAGGAGCCCCTAGTGCACTAGAACCCAACTGGGGGCTGGAGAGAGGCTGAGGAAGGCAGAGCTGTGAGGCCTCCTAGGCTTTATGAAATGTAGCTTCTACTCTAGAGGTGAAGGAAACTTGTTAAAGGAGATAAAAGTTGTTTCAAAAAGGTGACAGGATTCAATTTGTAATTCTGAAAAATTATTCTTGCTATAGTGGCAAAGCAGAGACACCAATTGTCAAGCTCTTGCAATCATCCAGGGAGATACAGTGGTGGATGGGAGGTGGAATGAGCAGGAATGGCTGAGAGATTGGATGTGAGGGACAGATAGGATGTTGTGGGAAAAGTGAAGTTAGAATTAATTTTCTGGCTATTTCATCCATACTACATCAAACTCCAATGGCTGACTCTGTGGTCTCCTCTTCTGGGCTCTGAAAGTACTTTGTGTAAACCTTTATTAGGGTGGCAACCACATAGGGTCTTTATTACTTTTTTTTTTTAACAATGTATTTTTTTTTAATTTTTTTATTGTATGGAAAAAAGGTAAAACAAAATTTTATAATGAAATAATAGAATACCAATAGTTAATACATTACATGTTGATATCTTTAAAGTAGTTGCTCAGTGTACAAAATATGGGCATAAAAATTTCTCCAATTAATATTGCAATATGGTTTCTAGGTTAAGAGCTACTTGAAGGCCAGCATTTTTTTTATTTATCTTTGTGCTGCTGAGACTCAGCCTAGGACTGAGTATAGTACTTATGCAGAATGTACTTTCTAAGTGAACTGGTAAAGATGTGATTTCCTGATGAAACAGAATGATATGGGTTCTTTCCACTAAGACATTTAGCACCTCATAGAGAAATTTCATTCATTTCTTTTCCAATTTTAAGATGGAGAGAGCCACCTTTAAATGTGTTGTGCTTGTACAATTTTATTAGCATGTTATCTTCCTCTTTTTGGAAGAATTTGCAGAAAGCTAGTGCTAGCTCATAGCATCTCAAGATCTGCTATGGAGAATTTGAGACTTTTGTGCCTGGGTCTTTAGCACTTTTCTTGCTGTTACTGAATACAGAATCTTGCCTTTCGAGGCTAACACCTGGCTCTTCAAAACTTCAGTGGAACATTTTCTAGCATAGTTTTTTAAAAAACTTGGTTTGTCAGATAGATGATCATTCACATGTTGATGCTTCCAGCATTGTGCAAAAGTATTTTGCATTTGATGAACATGATAATATATTGTATTTGTTTAGCTTTGACAGGACAGAATGGAAGCGAGCATCCTCTTTACAAGGACTAGAATGTTCATAAAGACTGGATTGCTGTATCTGTGGTACCATGGAGAGTGCCTGGAATAGAGTGAGTGAATGCCCAGTTAGTAGTGTTGAGTCATGAAATACTAGTGTTAGGATAAGGGGGCATTCACAGGTGTTTAATAAATTTTACTGAACAAAGAAGGAAAACTAATATTTGCACGAGGCAGTGTGCTAAGCAGATCTTCATACTTGTTTCCTTACTCAATCCTAATTGGATCAATAAGGAAAACCAGGCACAGTGTTGCACATTTATTATATAACAGAGCCAGGATTCTGATACCAAAAGTAATTCATAGATACAGAATGATCCAGAGGAAGCATAACTCCAATTGATTCCTGTGATCCTTTTTTTTTCTCTTTTTAATTTGCCAGGCTATATTGGATGCTTATTTTCTCCAGCCCACGACTTTGGCAAATGTCTTACTCAGTAGTAATATTTTCTCTGAATGTCTGTTTGTGTTTCTGACACACTGGCTCAATTTTTTTGCTGGCCAGAGGAAACAAAGCATCCTCTTTGATTTGCAAGGTGGCTGTGATAAGTACTTATTCTCCAAGTTCTCACGAGTCTTTTAGTTTGCTCTCTTGCTGGACTGCTCACCTGAGAATCTGAGGCAGACCAGGCAACTTCTCTCATATGAAGCTTCAATACCGCTGTTAGTCTGGGATATAAGCATTCAAAGGAAATCAGTTTCATGAAAGTTGGGAATGCTTAAATTTTTAAAAGGTAAGTGCTTCCAATACTTTCTACATGTCCAGTGTTTCAATCTACTACTGAAAAGTGGATTTTCCCTAAATCCTCTTTGATGGATTACAACTCATTTGTGGTAAATGATTGTTCTCTATTATTCATTAATGCTATTCCTATAGATAATAAAAATTAGGGCCTTTTTAAGTGTTTCTGAACACATCGAAGTGCCATCCTTCTTCCCCAGTTAAATGCTAAGGCTTGACATTTCCTGACAGTGAAGTCTGCTGCTTACCATATGATTAGTTCTGGTAGAGCTCCAGAAACAGACTTTTCTTCTTGTCCATGGATATGCATCACACACACACACACACACATACACACACTCACACATACATATATATACCTGTGTAACATAATTTCAGGTTAAATGTATTATACATTATACATTGCATATAATACATATGATTTCATGTAGAATGCATACAACTTTTCAGTTACACTTTTGAACATGCTTTTTGCAATAAATTTTAGTATAGATCATGACTATCAAAAGCATGTCATATCTGGCCAAAGCACAGCCAGAACTTAACTGGCTGTTGAGTATAAAGCAGACTCTCCAATATCTTATGGGCTTTGTAGTTTTCTATTGATCCCTGAGAGCTAATGCCTCTTGTTAGAAATGTGGAGGGGTTACTCGCATGTTTGAGTTGTGTTTACTTAAATTTCCAATTGTTCTAAGAGCGGAGGGGAAACATGATTTCTTACTCAAATATTTATTTTGTCACATGCTGCATGCTAGATATCATTTCATGTAATGACTTTGAAAGAGTCACGGACAGAGTGTTGAACATAGCAACTGCTTATGTGTCATATGCACAGAGCCATCTTTACTCACATATGAAAACTGTCATCATCCATAAAACCAGAATTCTGTGGAATACATTTTGAAAATTACTCCTTAGTGCATTTTCCTATTGTGGGTCCCAGGAGCATTTAAAAATTCAGGGACTCCTGGAAATCTCTGGGTGTTTATATGACGCACGCCAGGATTCCCTGTAACTGCGGTGAGTTTGAAAGGCTTAGGAGACTTTAATGCAGACTCTTGTAGAGCCGATTGTTTATCTTCTGTAAGTTACCTGATTATTTAGCATTTTTGAGTAATAACTATGAAGAGAATGGTTTATCAGTTTGTCTTTCCCTGAGTATAATGTGTATTTATTAAATGTGTGTATAGGTAAATATGATAATAAATATTTGTATAGTACATTATAAAGTGCTTTAGTATATGTTACCTTTATCTCCTGAGTTGACTCTTATAAAGTATTAGTTCTTACCTGTAGACAACTTTATAGATGAGAAACCTTAGGCCTGAAAAGATGAAGTGACACCTCAAAGATTCAGAGCCAGGTCTTAAATGAAATCTCTTCCAAGGTCAGGGCTCTTTTCATGTTAAACACACAGAATTTTTAGATGAACACTTGCCATGCATGCTGTATTTTTATTTGTGTGAGAATAGGCTCCCAGATGGGAAGGGGTTTTATCTACTTCATTAACTACCAGAACTCTAATACCAGGCCTTGTCTGGCACATAGCAACTGCTCAATAAATGCAGTCGTCGAATTCACATGTGAGTGAATGAATCATAGTAATTATTGCTACTAATATTTATTAGTACATTTTTATGCATTTAAATGCCAAAAACTTCACATCCTATTTCATATTATATGTTATATTGTTATTTTCATTTTACAGGTGAGAAAACAGAGACTTGGAGAAGTCAGGAGACTTGATAGAAGTTAGGCAGGTAGTCAGGTAGTGGCATTAGATTTCTCTGATTCTACAATCTTAGTTTTTATTTCTGTAAGAGAGGATCGAGGCTCAGAAATGAAACGTAAACTTATGTCTTTTGATAAAGAATCTAGCTGTTTGTACCCTGAACCGTATGATTTCTGTAGATCTCCTTCACTCCTAAGGTAGACAAATGATGGCAGAGCTGCTACCACTCACGGAGACTGGTTTTTCTTCCATGCTAGTTACTGGGATAAGCATTCCATATTTCTTACTTCACTTAATTTTCCCAATTATACAAGCTAGGTATTACTGTTATCCCAAGGCTCCGAGAGGATTAATCGTTTGCCCAAGGTTACACTATTAATAAATGGTATTCCTGAAATCCTAATCCAAAACTGTATTTGTCTCAGTGAAAAACAAAACAAGACAAAGAGGAACAACATTATCAAAGAGTTATAAGGATGTATTTTATCCGTTTTCATTTTTTCTTCTTGTTATGGGTCCCAAATGAGCATAATTTGGTACCTTGGATGTGAAATGGTTTAGGCAACTCTTAGGTCAGCATGGATCAGGACAACATCCCCCACAGATTCAGACATGCTACTTGAGTCCCTTCACAATCTCTCGCTTCTGGAAAACTTTGTGGCAGAACCATCCAGAATACTCAACCTGGCCTTATCTACCTGCCATCTCTCATCTCCTTCTTCCTCTTTTTAAGACAGAACTCTAATGCCCCATCTTCTTTTATTTGCCCTTAGATTATTCCATGACAACATCTACTGCTGCTTAGCTGCCTGCTCCATTTCCCTTCTCTTCCTCATCCTCCATTTCCCTCATTTTCTAATTATTATCAACATAATGGATACTTAGTGCTTAGTGTGATGGGAAATGCTGTCTTTAATGACCACAGATGGTTACACTTCAAAAGGTATGGATGGGATTCAGGAGCACCCTCTTCCCCCCACCCAGCATATTTACTGGAGAAAGACAAAGGATTTAAATTAAAAGTTTAATTGGAAACCTCTTAGGTCCGCTTAGCTTCTGGTTGACCAAACCAGGTTCTTCTCTTGAAAGGTTGATGAGTTTTTCCATAGGTTTTAGCTACTCTGAGAAATGAACCATAAATCTTTCTGTTTATTTGCTTTATAAGTCTCCCTTCAGCTTGTTTAGTAAGGAGATGAACATAATAAATCCACGGCTTTCTTGTAGAAAAACAAAAACAAGCCATGTTATCTTGAAAAGAAACCTGAATTGCTGCAACTGCATACATGTCTCTTCTTCCTGCGTAGATGACGTGTGTGTGTGTGTGTGTGTGTGTGTGTGTGTGTGTGTGTGTTTAGAATAAAAGATAAAAGTGTGCCTGGGCCTTCTTTTATTATGTTCTGTGTAAATAGCATGTTTTACAATGCTGTGAAAGAAATGAAATAATCTTTGTTGTGAAATAACATCTGCTGTATTCCAGGTACCTTAGAGTTGGACATAATGGGAAACATGGTCACGTTGATTAACAGCGTGTCCAGCAAATGGCTTATCTTGGTCAAATGGAATTTTCTCCGTTGTTGTTAAAGACTGTTAAGTCCCGAGGCCCTTTTCTGGCCTCAGAGCCATGGGCCTTATTTATTGTTAGCTTTCTACTTGTAGACTGAGGGTAATCACGGAGCCACAGCACTAACTACAGGCATGGATTCCGAGTCTCTTGGTCTATGCTGTCAGATATATGTAGTGAGGTGGAAACTTATTGCCTGTAGTTGTGTGAAATTGAGGGCACAACTTTGGAGGCTATTTTGGGTCCTGTATATCAGTGTTATTTTTCTCCCTGAGGTGGCACAGAACAAATGGCAGAGAAATGATTCCTTCATTATTATATTTCCAACACTGTCCATGGCACACCAGTCACAGAATGTCTATCTAAACATCTGATCATGCACAGTAGATATATGTGAATCACTGGTTTTAAATATTTTGTCTCTCTCTTCGTCCCTCCCTTTTTTTCTCTGAATATTTTGAGCACCTCTTGTTCTCAGGAACTGTCTTGGTTACTTTTCTCTTGTGGTTGAGACAGAATACCTGATGCCCAAAATGAAAGAAGGAAAGATTTATTTAGCTTTCAGTTTTTGGAGGTTTCAATCCATACTCAGCTGGCTCCAAGGCAGGGTGGTGTAGTTAAGGGGCAGCCGTTCATGGTGGCAGCAAGCTACAAGAGTGAAAGGGCAAAAAGGAAGAGCACGCCTCCTTCTTTCCCTTATATTGTATATTGACTTTGCCCCTGGGCAGGTGCAGCACTCATGCCACCAATCCCAGTACTAGACAGTGAACCAATCACAAATGCTAGATTTAGCCACCTCCATGGCTGCATGAGGCTTTGGGGAAAATTTAAGCCATAACAAGAACTGTGCAAGGTGCTAAACTACAAAGGGCAAAAGAGGTCAACATTTCTGGAAGCTCTCACACATCAGACACTGTGGTGGGTGTTTGTATGTATGCATATCTCATGATCACAGAACACAGTATGGTGGGTTTTACAGCCTTCATTGTAAAGGCGAGGATATGAATCCCAGAGGGCAAGGGTCAGGGTTGACATTTTAGTCAACCCATTGTTCCTGTCTCTGTCTCTTCAAGGTTCCTGAATGTGGCTGAGCAGCTGTCTCCTGAGAATTCCTGCTGGATTCTGTTTCCTAGGACCTTTTCCACTCCCAGAGTTAGCTTCAATCTTCAGAGACCCTAACCACTGTGAAGTTTGTGGTGTCTCCCACCCATAAGTATAAGTAACTCAATATTTTTGATGATAGAAGTCCTATAAAATTTGTTTTTCTTAAGATAAGTATAAATTTAAGAATATTACATGTCAGTTTATTGCCAGAAATTTCCCTTTATCTTTCTTCCCTTATAGTTTTCCTGATGCCCTTTCCTGAAGCTGCATTTTTTGGGAAACCCAGACCTTAGAATTCTGATACCCAGTTATTGAGCAGATCACTGAATATTTCTAGTTCTACCTGCTTCTAAGCTGTAGTTTGCTTGGTATGGAGCTTGTAATTCTGACCAAGGAGTTATGAGCAGAAGTGACATGTGTTGCTTGCATATGAGAGCATCTCATTAGTGGGTAAAAACCTCCAACACTCTTTCTGGTCAGCAATCCAAGATTGACACTTCTGCTCAGTGTAGGTTCCTGTCTGAAGCTTTAAACCATCTGCCCTGTTGCTTATCCCCAAGGACCTGCAATGGACATGTAATGTGAGTTAAATCAGCTTCTGTTGTTTTGAGCTACTGACATACTGGGGTTGTTTTCTATCACAGCAAAACTCGTGACAACCACGCATGGAATCCACCATGCTATCTTACACAAGCACTTGAAAATACGTATTAACGACTGAGTAGTATTTTGGAAGGATAAGAAGGCTAAAAGGGCTGTCAAATAGAAGGAAAAGCATATGTATTTTGACACCTTGATTTATTAGTTCTTTTATTTTTATGTTAGAAGTGCTTTTAGAGATGTGTGTAGAAATTGAGAAAGGAATAGGCTTGAGAGTCTGGCATGATAGGGTGTGAAATAAAATGGAGCTTTTTTTTAGACCCAAAAGATGAATTAGATGTGTGAGAGTGGTAGGAGATATAGGGATAAAAAGTGTGTGTCCTAACTGTGGTTAGCAGCAGTGCCTGGGAAGCACTCAACTGAAAAAACTGAAGTTTTGCTAGGGCTATTTTCCTAATTTTGTAAATAGATAAAAAAAATCAATAGACTTCTGACAAACTCCTTAAAACCTATGCCATGGCCCTATTCCTGTCTCTTACCTCTTGATTTCTTTTGTACTGATAAGCCAAGAATACATAGGTGTCTTATAGATTTAATTACGAGTTGAAAATTCTTTCCTTGAGAAACCAGTGAGAAAAGGAAGCAGCAGTGGCGTTGGTGTGTGCTGAACCGGTGGCCGTGGCAGTCGGAAGATGGAAGTATACACCCAAAATGCCTTCAGCGATTTTGATGGCCTACAATAATTGCAAGTTCAGCTTAGTCTTCAGCTGAGACAGCTTTCAAGGCTGGAGAAATGTCCCAGCATTCTCTGTCTCTTGCTTTTTTGTTGATTTCATTCCCAGGCAGATTTTTTTAACTGCTCCCGGCAGCTTCAGGCTTGCATTCCTGCATAATCTCGTTGCTTCCAGTAAGTGTCACAGAACTGAGTCTCATTAATCTGTGTTGGTCCAGTGCTGGCCTCTGTACCACCCAGGTACTAGGTATTCAGGAATCTATAAAACACCGAGTGACTGGCCCTGAGAAATGGAGGTGGGAAAACCTGTGACTACAAGCAAAGGAGATATTTAGGTTTGGGGAAATGAAACCAAGGGTGTTGGACCAGAGGTGAGAGAATAATTTCTCTTGGGCACCGTGATTTCTTTTACTGTGACATCTTTCATTTTTGCAGCTAAAGGGTCTGTGAAATGATATGATTGAGAGTGATTCTTTGGAGAAGGTACTGAGCTGAGAGTCTTGGATTTAAATCCCTTTTTGCTTATCTGGCCATGTGATCTCACCCCCAGTAGCTTCACTGATGTGCTATTTAATAGGAGAAGCAAGGTTCCTTCTCCACACCGTGTCACCATGCAAGCAGGGAGACACAGGACACTGCAGGTAGGGTGTACTGAGAGATTGTCCACCCCTTCATTTTTCAGAAGCAGAGCACTTGGTAAACTGACCAAGGTCAGGCAGCTGATAGAGGCAGAACCAGTAGAATTCGCTCCCTCTCCTCATATTAAAGCTAGGACTTTAGTGGCAGTCATAGTAGTGAAATATTCTAGTAATGTTATCAACGTGATTTGTCATTTCTAAAAATATAAAGAAAGAGGGGAAAATATATATATATATATATATATATATATATATATTAGTTCATCAAAAGGAACAGTTTGTGCTTTCATTGTTTGATCATTTTTTCATGCCTATTTTGTAATCTGAGCAACTACTTGGAAGACAGCAATATGCAGTATATGAAACCATTGTTAATCTCCAATTGTTTTGTTTCAAAATTCTGTATCATTGTTTTTATTCTTTCTTCAATTTAAAATTAAAAAATAAAATACTAAAAATTTGTTAGTAGTGGAACTTTTGTTAAATGAAATACATTTGAAAGGGCTGAGCTTGTAATTTAAGGGATTTTCCTGACTAATCTTTGGGAATCTTTGGTAAGTGAAAAAGCTTCAGATAGCCTACAGGATTTCCTCCATTGTGGTTTTCTATTACAGGCTTAAGCAACATGAGAACCATTCAAATCCCACCCTACCTGTATCTTCTTAATACACCTTCTTCTGTAATTCATCACTCTGGCTTTCTTCCTACTTCTTGGCTTGTATTGCTTTCTCCAGACCAAGGGCCATTAAAGCATTCCCCATTCACACGCTCTTCTGTTGTTACCTCCACCCATGATTTATAGCACCAGCCTTCTTGTTACTTAGTCACAGATTTATGAGACATTCATGACTCCTTAACACTTTCCTTCCCTTCTTCCCCACATCTGATCTGTCATCAAGTTCACTGGATTTTTTCCACTTCATATCTTTACGATTCACTCAATTCCATCCACATTCCTTGAGCTCTTTAAGTCTTCTTGTCCCTCATCTTGATGGTGCGATGGCCTCTTAACTTCCTTCATTCTGGCTGTCTTCAGATAGTCATCTCAGAATGGACAACTGAGCATGCCATCCCCTATTATTGATAAATAGCTTTTCACTGCTGTATGGAAAAGGGTACCTCTTTATCATGGTCACAAGGACCTGTAGGATCTCTGTAGCTTCTGGTATCATCTTGCTCCATGCTTCCTCCTTATCTCTATCCCGACCAGTTTTGTCTCACAACACATTTGCCGTAAGTCCTGCATGATCAGGCCCTCATTCCTTATAACCTTCACTTTGTTGTCTTTTATTCTTTTTTCAGATCTCAGGTTAGTTATAACCCTCTTAGTTGACCTACCTACCCAGATGAAATTTCTAATATATACTGTTTTAGGCCCATATATGTCTCACAGTACTAGTACTATGATTTTTTATGAGTTATAGTCATTTCCTCCCAAACATTGATTCCTAAAACCTCATAAATGTTTGAGAATACTGGGTGTATTATCTACCTTTCCTGTCACTGAGAGGAAACACCTGACACCTGAAACTTACAGGAGAAGAGGTTTATTTGATTCATGACTTCAGAGGGTTCGGTCTATTGTTGACTAGCTGTAAGGTTAAAATGGCATGGCAGCCACGAAGCACAGCAGAAAAGTGTCAGCGAGGAAGGAGCCAGGGTCTGGATATACTACCAAGGTCACACTTCTGTGACCCTCCAAGACACATTACTAATGCCCTTGGCATCTCTCAAGCCAATCAAGTTAACAATCCAATTTAACTGTCAAATCAGATGAGTAATCAATATTGGAATATCTTAGTTAATAATAATTATCTCTGAAGCCAGACAATATGAGTTCATATCTTGGCTTTAGATTTTATTTGCTACCTGACTTTGAGAGCATTATTTGATTTCTCTGAATTTTCAACTCCTTCTCTGCAAAATAGACTGGTAGTTCTACTGTATAGCCTAGCATCAAATGAGACAGTGTGGGCGTGATGTATGGTACAAACTCGTGTAATGTTCATTCTCCTTCTTTTCTCTTTTTGTCCTCCTGAAATGCCCACTCCCTGTTGTAATAGAGTAATGTACCGCAAATACTGGGGAACACTTCTCTTTACATTTTCGGTTCTTTACAGCCTTCTCCTCCTTCAGCCTGTCTGGACATCTGCATGACACCTACTGGATGCTGTTCAGCCCATTAGTGATGACTCGTCACTGCCTTGTGTCCTCTTGGTGGTTCGTGCAGAATCACTTGGCACCTTAATGATCAACACTTATGATGATAGCCCATTTGCAGGGAGGAGGGAATAATTTGCTTAGTTTTCAAGGAACATTAACTTACTTTGGTCACTACAACTCAGTGATTAAATTTCCTCTTTGAATCCCCAAATAGCAGCTCTACTTGGATTCCAAATCAGATTTTAGTGAATTAAAAAAAAGTTATGTTGGAATGACCAGATGAGTGGTTTTCTTTCAGTCATGCTAGTTTTCTCAAGGTTGCAGGTTGATTGAGTCAGCTGTGTTTGCTGATAAGTATTTGCCAAATAATCTGTTTGCCTCTGATTTACCTGTTCCACTTATCACTTAAAAACTAGCCTTGAGTAGGTAAGATTGAAAAGAGTGATGTGCTGTCAGGAAGATGAGGGGATCAAGTGAAGTTACCTTTGGTTAGATATGTCCTGCCTCATTCCCTGAAGTTTTTGATGGTTTACAATAATATATAAGTAAAGTGAAATAGAAAAATGTAGTTTAAACCAGAACCTCAATAAGCCATGAAATTATAGACTAGAAGGATAAGACAAGAGAAAGTTTTATATCTGAATATTTTTCGGCCATAAATCCCATATAATTAATTTAATTAGTGAGATTGAAGTGTATGCTTTTTACTGAGCTGAAGTTCTTTCCTTTCACACGTAACACTTCTGCTCAAGCTTAGCTCTACCACCACGAGTACCCCCATAGATGGGGGACAAAGGACAGATTATCAGGAAATTTTGCATTTCTATCAAGTTCCCAAGCGAGGCATCTCGTCCTCATTTTTGATGTCAGGATTGCATTTTGTGAAACACTCTTCTAGACATCTGAGCATGAAATTAATTCCTCTGAAGGTCACAGATAAGACAAGTGTAGTGGTTGATACATTGTGTCAACTTTATTGAGAAGTTTACAAGTTTAAGCAACTCAGCAAGGGGTCAAGGTCCTCACTTTGTAAACATCCTGAGCTTGTGCAAGGGGAGAGCAAAGGGGTGATGTGAGTGCTACCCCCACCTGAGGGTGGGTAGCCTGCTTACAATATACAGGAGGAAACGAGGCTCGCTCTTTCCGATTTTTGCTCTTGCTGCTTTTGCTGTCTTCTGCTGCCTTGAAGTGTTGCCCCTGTGCTATGCCACCCTGCTTTGGAACCAGCTGATTAAGGGCTGGAATCTCCACAAACTGTGAGCTAAATAAACCTTTCTTCCCTCAATGTTGGGTGTCAAGTATTTTGTCTTAGCAACAAAGGAAAAGTAACCAAGACAATAAGTGACTACAGGTACCATATATGCTTTAAACTATACCGAGGGGAGTATAGTCTTCTTGAAGAGACTCACAGGATACAGACATTGCTAGGAAGCTCCCCCACCACATTTTATATCCTTCTCTAACGTGCCATATTTGCAAATGTTTTTATATAAATAAGTAAACTTCAAATGTTAAAAAAATTATTGTTAATTTTATGGAAGAGGTAAATATTTTAAAGAATTAATCGAAAGAAAACTACAGAACGCATGATGTCCTGTTTACCTCATATAGTCTCTGGCATATGGTTGGCAATAACCAAAATGACCTTTTTAATAGAGTAAAAGGAAACCTCACAGGGCTGAAACATTGCCTAATTTCAGTGAAAAAGGCCAAAGTCATTTTGTGCAGGTGGATTTTATGCATTTTATACATGTGGATTTTACTCTCAGTTCGTCCTGCTTAACTGGTGTTTCTCCCTTTGTAACTGCCTTCAACTAACTTGACCTTGGTTCTGCTGATTCTTTTCTTGTCAAACCCTATGTGGCATGGGCTACAGTCAGAATGCTTAGATTAAAATCCCTTCTCTCTAGTATCATTAGTTATTAGCTATGGATATTGAGAAAGTCATTTATCTTCATTGTGCTGCATTGTATTCATCTGTATAACGAGGATAATAGCAGCACTTATCCCACACCATTCATTGCTCTGAGGATAATTGAATTAATATATGTAAAGGGACTAGAATGATACTGAACACGTATTTCGATATTATAATGAAATTCTTGCCTTCTCCTAGATACAGAGCATTTTGTGAAAATGATGTGTTGATTCTGAGAATCATGCTATATTGATTCCAAGTTAATAGAAATTGAAAACAGGAAAAAAAAAAGGTTGAGATTTGCTTGTGCTTTCAAAAACTAGATCATGTCGAGCTCAGCCTTTTGGGTGAAGTGCTTAAAACTTCCTCTGAGAACATAAATATGATGTGTTACTTCACTCTGCTGTTTGGTAGTTGGAATTCTCTGTTGTCTAAAGAAATAATATTTCCTTAATTTAATAATTCCTGTTGGTTTTTCTGCTATTTTTATTGCCTAGAATGGACTACACTTCAGACATTAAGGTCCCATCTTCTGGGCAGTCCTTAGTCATTTGAGTCAGAATTGAACAACCCATCATGGTGAATAATAGCTATGATTTCAGTCTTACAAGACCTATTATCATCTGCTTGTAGATAATAATGGCAGCATCTTATGCTATGATGCCTATTTTTCCCAAAGCGTTTTCTTACAGAGCACGTCAGAAAGAGTTGTTATTTTGTTAGCTTGGTACCACAGAAAGCTTTGCAGCAGGACGTATCTGAGCTCCACTCAACACTCCTGCTAGCTGCTTGAAACTAATTCTGGCAAGATGTATGACCTCTCAGAGCCACTGTTTCCCCTTGTGTCACAGTAGTACCCCTTTGTGTTGCTGGAGAAATACAGGGAACCTCTTGTCTATGCTCAGAGAGCCATAGAGTGGCAGAGCTGGGTGTAGAAATCCAAGTGTATCATGCAGAATTCTGTCTCCATTTTCTTCAGTTTCTGAAGAAAAGATGATGTGTGTTCTCTGAGCCTCCACCTTAGTGTACTAAATGAGACCTGGGACTCTCTGTGCTGGTGCTTCCATCCCAGCACTTTGGTGGCCTCTGTCTCCGGCTAAGGACATCTTCCTAAGTCAATGCTGGGAAGCCAATTCTGCCCACTCATTAAACAGTGATCAGTACCTACATGGCCTAGGCAGTGAGACCCTTTTTGAATGTCTTGGTTCTTGTGTCTTGCTGTTTCCCTCTCTGTTCGATTGCCTTATCTTCCGGACTTTGACCCACTTTCCAGGTCTTGAACTCAATCAATAATTCAGAGCAGAATTTGATGTAACTGGACAGTTGAACAATCTGAAATCAGTTGGGGGAATAAAACAATAAGCAACTTTGTCTTTAATCATTGCCCTAAACCATCCCCTTGCTCTCCTGGGTAGATATAAAAAGATATAAAAAGTCCAGTTTACCCTGAGACTTCAGTCTTATATCCACTTAATGGTCTAATCTTTCCTTCTTCCCTTTAGCACTGTCCCAGCTCTGGCCTGAGAGCTTATGGTGGGGGCTGGGCTATTGTCTGGATTTTCAGTTTTGCCTCTCCGTAGACATGCAATCATGGGCTCTCTTATGGATCATTGTGGAAGGTCTGCAGCAGATCCCGTAGGACTATCACACAGTGCATGTCCCTAACACGGAAACTCACTCTGTTTTATCTTCTCATATCTAACTGCTCCTCCCTTTTATCTATCTTTCTCAGCGATATGGTTCTATAGCCTTTTCCTGCTAGTATTTTCTTACCCAACTGATAACTCCTGGCTATGGCACTGGGACAATGATTATCTTGCACCATGTTCACGTGACACATAGGAAACCGACATACTTCACATCCAAATACCAGGAGACACTGCCATGAATTACCTTTTTTTTTTTCCTGCCCTGTTCTTTCCAGTGTTCTTTCCCCTGATTAGACACAGAGAAGACCCCGAAGTTCATCTATAAATGGGAATCCAGATGAGGAATTGCATCCCAGTCTCTCTGGTTGTCAGCCCAAGTCTCTTAGAACCATTTTTCATTGGTCAAAGCATTTTCTTGTGTGCTGACTCATACCACACACTTCTGTCTCTCTGACTTGTCATCTTTTGCTTCTATAAAGAGAGAGACCCAGTGAATGTAGATGCAGAGATTTGGATAGGAAAACATGAAAGTATCTGACACCTAATTGTATTGAACTTTCTTTGGAGTTCCAGGTATTGACTTCATGAGGTCTTCAGCTCCCATACTGACTCTCATTAATAGAATTGCTCCCTGTCCTATGGCTCCTGACCACTGGTACCTTCTTAGCCCCATGATTACCTTCTGGCTCTCTCCACTCCTGGATTCATTAGCTCATGATTCCCCTGAGCTGGCCCTTAGCCCTTGAAAGCAACTGATGTTTCCCCAGCAGGTCTGGCTTATTTAGATGTGTTCCACTTCACAGGAGGCAGGATGATGCTATTCAGAAAGGGTCTCAGTGGTCAACAGAGATCTGGAAAGAGAGCCTGAAGCCATGTACTATTATAAGGGGAGGGGAGTTTGATCTTCTGAGAGAGCACATGTCCTAGAATGTATATCCCTGTCTCATCTCTTTCTCTGATACCAGTATTTCTGGGAATTAAGGTTTGTGTGGTAAAACACTGTCTTTGTTGTTCCAGCTCCCTGGGTTGTGCTGACTTGTATGAAACCACTGTTTCACTGCTACTGATTTCTATTTATTTATTTTTTTATTTAAGAGGAAAAAAAGAGACAGAGGAAAAAAAAGACAGAGGAAAAAAAAAAGCAAAAGAGACAAACAAACAACAACAGCAAACTCAAAACTGTAGCAGTATAGGTTTACAAAACAAGATGATAGGAATTTGAAAATGGTTGTAATATTGCATATTGTTACCTTCAAAAGGGTTGCTTAGATTACCAACTATAGACATGTAAAATTGTTTTAATCATATGAGTATTAACTGTTCTTTTCCAAGAACTAAAATAATTAGTAGTATAGTCGTTTTCGCTATCTTACATATATATACACACACACACACACACACACACACACACAGATTTATGTCTTTTTTATTTTTCCTTCTTTCTTTCCTCCTTTCCCCTATCCCACTTATTTTTCCTCTTTGAGCAGTTTCTTACCCTTACACAGTATTTATTGTAGATTTCGGATCATATATATTCTTTCAGTTTCTTACACTAGAGGGACAATATAGTATTTACACATGCGAGTTTGATTTATTTCACTTATGAGTATGGTCTCAAGTCACCTCCATTTATTTATAAAACTCTTTTTTTTTTTTTTTTTTTTTTTGCGGCACCAGGGATTGAACTCACAACCTCGTGCCTGCCAGGGCAGGTGCTTAAGGCACTGAGCCAAACTCCAGGCCCTGGTTTTTTGAGGCAGGGTTGCACTATGTAGATGAGGCTGGCCTTATGCTCGCGTTGTAGCCCAAGCTGGCCTCGAACTCACAACACTCCGCCTACCTCAGCCTCCCGAGTGCTGGGATTAAAGGCGTGCGCCACCACGCCCGGCTTATTTATAAAACTCTTGATGTGATCTTTCTTGATAGCTGAATAATATTCCATTGTGTACAAATACCACATCTTTTTTATCTATTCTTCAATTGATGGGCACTTGGGTTGTTTCCAAGATTTGGCTATTACAATTTGTGTTGCTATAAACATGGGTACACATATATCACTGTGGTATGATGCTTTCAGTTCTTCTGGGAAAATGCCCAGAAGCAGGATAGCTGGGTCAAATGGAATCTCTAATCCTAGTTTTTTGAGGAATCTTCACACTGATTTCCACAGTGGTTGCACCAGCCTACACTCCCACCAACAGTGGGGAAGA
>RJWM01006853.1:0-81724 GCA_004363535.1 Dasyprocta punctata | reverse complement strand
TGTGGGGAAAAAGGAACTCTTCTCCACTGTTGGTGGGAGTGTAGACTGGTGCAACCACTGTGGAAATCAGTGTGGAGATTCCTCAAGAAGTTAGGATTAGAGATCCCATTCAACCCAGCTATCCCTCTTCTGGGCATTTTCCCAGAAGAACTGAAAACATCATACCACAGTGATATCTGTGCACCCATGTTTATAGAACCCAATTTGTAATAGCCAGATCTTGGAAACAACCCAAGTGCCCATCAATCAAAGAATGGATAAAAAAGATGTGGTATTTTTATACAATGGAGTACTACTCAGCTATTAAGAAAGATTGCATTGAGACTTTTATAAGTAAATGGTCACAACTTGAGACCATACTCAAAAGTGAGATAAATCAAACTCACATGTGTAAATACCGTATTGTCTCCCTAGTGTAAGAAACTAAAAAAGTATATATGATCCAAAATCTACAATAAATACTATGTAAGGGTAACAAACAGCTCAAAGAGCAAAAGTATATTGGGAAGGGAAAGGGGGGAAAGAGAAAAGGGAAAAGGAAAAGATATAAATTTGTATATATGTACATGTTAGATAACTAAAACGAACACGCTGCTGAATGTATTCATTATTGAGAAAGAACAATTAATGCTCATATGATTAGGCCAATTTTACATGTCTATATCTGTTAATGTAAGTAACCATTTTAAAGATAACGATACGCAATATTGCAACCATTGTCAAGTTTCTATCACCCTGCTTTGTAAACCTGCAATGTTACTGTTGTGCATTTACTCTAGTCGTTTGATTGTCTCTTTTGCTTGTTGTCTTTGTTATATATGTCTTTTTTTCTTCGCTTAAATAAAAAAAAATAATAGTGTATTTTATTTAGCTCAATACACCAAAAATTTCACTCATTTCAAGATGAAATTAAATACAAAAATTATTGGTACTTTAGCTTATTAATTTTTTGTACTGATCTCAAAATCTTGCGGGACATCTTTATTCAGACGAACCACATTTTAAGTGATCCAAAGCCAAATGTGGTTAGTTGCTGTACAGTAGGACTAATTAATAAAAGATCAATGTATGTCCTTTTAAAAATGATACCCTGTTACAATAAAAGAGTCAAAATATCTCTTTCCCAGCCCTGCTCCAAAGCCTCATTTGATAACACTTTTGACTATAGATATCACATCTAACTTTAAATCTTCAGCTTTGAAGATATTCAGCCCTACATATGTTTCCTAGATATTTTTACCCGAAATGTCCTGCTCTTAAAGCCCATTCAAAAGGTCTACAACTAAATCCATCACTTTTCTTCCAAAATTAAAAAAAAAAAATTACCTCTTGATTTTTCTTTTCTATCAGTGACCTCAGTTCAAAACTTAAAAGTCAAATTTTTCCTTTCTTTTATTCTACACAAGCAGCAAACTCTATTTTTCATTCACAATCTCTCACTGGCCCCCTCATGCTTCTAGTTATCCCTGCTGACCTGTTCAGTGCCCTGTTACCAAATACATACACTTAATGTACTATGTGTAATGTCACTTCTCCGCAGTGACTCTGAAGTGCCTGGCATATCAACTACTAATACAGAACTACATACAATCTTGCTCCTGTCTCCACATCTTGCCTATATCATTCCACCTTTATCTTTCACCAATCTCTATAAAAGTCTTTCTTTTTTAAAGCCTACCTATCCTGTTTACTATGTAAATTAAAATATGCTACAAAATGAAAATAAAAAAATTTAAAAATGAAAATAATACCACTAGTGATATTTAATAAGCATACATAATATCAGGCCTAAAAAAGAAACTTACCACATGTTGTGTTCAAAAACTTTGGCTGGGTCAGTTAAAATCCTTGATCCCAGGGGAGCCACTGGGTGGTTAACACTTTGACATCTGTATGGCACCTTCCTTAGCCTTATGCTACAAATATAACTTCTCCAAATCACATTCATCCTAAGCAGTACCTGCAAAATCAAAATGATCAGTCAATATAAATTGAAGTATACTGTTTAATAGTCAAAATTGGTTCCAAAAGGTTAACAATCTGAGAGAGGGGATGGAAATTAAATGTTTTTAAAATGAAAGATGGTCATGAAAGCCAGATGTGGCAGCATGCACATGTAATCTCAGAACTCTGGCTGAGTAGGGAGAATCATAAATTTGGGACCAGTCTGAATAATGACTTAGTGACACCCTGTCTCAAAATAAGAAAAGGGGTGGGGATGCAGTTCGATATAAAGACCCTGGATTCAATCCCCAATATTGGGGAAAAAAAAAAAAAACAAGATGGGCATGATAGCATGATAGGTTCTCTCCTTAAGTACTTGTGGGCAGGCCAAGTCAGGGAAAAACAATATTTAGGGTGAGCCCATTGGTTGCCATTCTTTACAAATTACAGCTTTGACCAACTTTGCTTTGTTGAGTGTTTGCTTTATTTTTAGCACATAGTCAAATCATGTAAGCCCAGTATCTGAATTTTGTGTATTAAAGACAATTTTTTATAATTATTTTATTATTCTGTTTGGGAAATTCTAAACAACATATTTCCAGGGAATATTTCACGCCCACTAGACCAAAAACCCAAGTACAAAGATAGAATAGGAAAACAAACCTAAAACTCATTCTTCATGCTGAACTGAGGAATATGAAAATTAAACAAATAAATGTTATACTGAGACAGGATCCTAGTAATTCTTAATATCACCAATTATATATATCTACATATATAATTAGTAATATGATTGCAAAATTCATAATTCATGCTTTAACCCCCACTTACAAGATTTACCAGATGATTAGCCTAAGTCCATCTCCATTTTGGAAAAGTAACTTAAACATTCAAAGACTAGTCATGTTAATTATATACTGGTAAATATGTGATTTAAAAATCTTATAGAAAAGTATTAAAAAGAAGCTCTAGAGTTCTGACTTTTCCCAGTAAGAATCCACTGTAATAATGCTTGGCATTTCAAGTTGTTCATTACAACATTCAGTTGAATGCTGTAGGCTGTCAGAAACAGCTGCTAGAAGTTATATGTACGTAACATGAATTAGGGTTACTGATGGTGCTATTAGGCATACTGTATTCCCTATACAACCTTACCAAAAATGAATGGGCTTTACGACTGTGAATTGCAAAATGAACCTCAGAATGTCCAAAACATCTCACTGTGCTTTTAAATATAAAATTCAAGATTTTTCCTTTAGAAGTAAAGGAAGGGACCTGAGTGATACCGAAAGGACTGCCATGGGTCCATTCAAATGTGACTAAGTGATGAGAAATGAAGCATTCAATAGCTAGCACAGATGCTTCTGTTTCTTGTGTTTTCCCTTCTTCAGTAAAGGTAAGCTCTTTGGTGGAGCAAATGAAATGCCCTACCTACAGCTACCTTTCCCCTGATGTGCCTTTGTTCTTTTTGTTTGTCAGTATTCCGCGTAAGACTAACAAAACCCTACTTGCAAAACTATTTTTAGATTTCTTTCTGCATTGAATATTATTCATAAAATGTTCTGTACACTAAAGGGTAAAAACTGATTACACCAAGAAAGAGGAAATTCATGCTTGAAAGTATAAAATGATGTAAATGTTTCCCACCTAGTAAAGTCAAATTGAAATAAAATTTCAATCCTTCAAATAATCATGCGATACTTATCTCCATCTATCCATGTATAGAAAAGGAAAAGAGAGAAAAAAAGATGAGTTTTTCCTCACTGTAAATGATCAAGGATCTCTGTGGACTGTCAGGCAAAAATATATAACTAGAGTGAGTATTAGGAAAGTCATGAAAATGTCAGAGAAGTGTGTGTCATGCAGATTGCCAGTATCAGACACAGGACTGTGTGGTCAGGGCCCAATATCTAGCAGTTTCCTTAATTAGGCAGTTGCTTCTGTAATTAAACAAACATCTTTATATGTTTATTTACCATCTGTAACAGTCACTATTATAGCTTGTGTCTAGATGTCCCCAAAGTCTCATGTAGTCATAGGTGGGGTTTTTTCAGAGGTGGCTAAATCTAGAGTGTGTGACTGATTCATAGTATAATGGGTGATTACTAAATCAGTTCCCTGACTAGATTGGTACACCCTAATCCCAGTAGCCTGGACAGAAAGAGGCTTGTCTTGTCCCTCACTTGCTTGTTTTGCTACCTCTGCCTGCTATGAACTGTTTCTCCTTTGCAAAGCCTGTCTGCCATGCCATGCCTTGAACCCAGTCAATTATGGATTGAAACCTCTACAAACTGTGAGTATATAAACCTTTCCCCCTTTAACTTTGGGTATCATTATTATGTCTCAGCAATGAGAGAAAAGTAATTAAAACAGTCACACACAGTGGTTTGTTGCTATTCATTTTTTTTTTTTTTTTTTTGTACCAGGGATTGAACTCACGACCTCGGACTTGCCAGGCAGGCACCTACGCCGCTGAGCTAAATCCCCAACCCTCCTAATTTTTTTTATTATATGAAGATATAATACATTTATGTAATTGAATACATAATATAAATACATAACAGAGTTATACAAATGCCTTTTCAACTAAACTGCAAACTTCCAGGGGCAGTACCAAGGTGCTCATGAATTGTTTGTGTGATTACATAAAAGTGATACTTGTCTGGCATAAACTTAATTGGAAAAAATTACTTCATATTTTCCAAGACGGCTCCTAAGATCCTTGCAGTGACAAAAAGGAAGGCAGAAGAGTGTGACAGTATATAGGTAGCTATCCCGTTATATTGCCTATAATATTTTATAAACATGTGCTTCATGTTATGCCAGTTTAAGGATTACTAGATCATGGTTCCATTTGGGGAGGAGAAGAAGAAAGAAGGCCCGGACCAGACCTACATGGAGTTCTGGTAGTAAAAGTTGGTTTCTGGCACCATTTCCTTTATGTTCTCATTCTCCTTCTTTCCCTCCCTCCCTCCGTCTCCATCTCAGTCTCCGTCTCGATCTCAGTCTCAGTCTCTGTCTCCGTCTCCATCTCTGTCTCTGTGTCTCTCTGGGGTTTGAACCCAGGGGTTCTCTATCACTGAGCTACATCCCTAATTCTTTTCATTTTTTATTTCAAGACAGTCTTGCTAAATTGATCAAGCTGGCTGTGAACGTGTAATCCTCTTGCCTAAACCTCCTGAATAGCTGAGATTTTAAGTGAGTACTTAAAGCTGTATCCTCTTAAAATCTCTTTTGGTATATCCTAAATTTGCATATTTAAAGATTAAGATATTATTTATGTGATAAAGCTGTGTAGAAATTTTTAATTGAAGTAACACAAAGAGGTACAGTTCAAAATATTTCATTTGCTCAAAAGAAGGCAAGAAAAGAACAAAGGAATTAAAAATAGATGAGATTAAAAAATCAAACACCAAGATTGGGGCAGGAACTTAGGTCATGGCCAGTCAGATGGTCAAGTGGGCATGACCTGTTAATCACAGAAATCCAAGACACATGCATAGGAAAACACTTCCAAGTCTGAACCTGAGATGAACCAAAAAGTGCTATCTTTAGTTCTTTTGGCACAAAGTCAAGCAGGTTTTTGATGGGACAGCCTAGATCTAATGTCAGAACAGGGGATACAAAAAACCATAACCATTAAACTCATTGCTACTGTGAGCTCTTTTTCAGTGGCTGGCCCTCACCCTGTAGAGCATATTTTTTCCTAACCATTAGTAAATGTAAAATCTCACTACATGGTGTGTTTCCTGTCCAATTCTTTGTTCAGGACAATAAGGAAAACCCTCTAGGAGTTCACTGCTCCCCAGAACCCTGGTAACAAGACAGCACTTTTATTTATTTATTGTCATACTGGAGCTCAAACCCAGTGCTGCTTAAATGCTAAACAAGCACTCTACCACTGAACTACATCCCCAGATCCATGATGGCATATTTAAACCCAATCATATCAATAATATTACATGTAGATGGATTTTGATTAAAAGGCAAAGTTTACCAATCTGGATTAAAAAGCAAGACCTTACAATTTACTGTCTCTAAGACACACACTTTAAGTATAAGATTCAAATACATTAAAATGAAAAACATACAATACAAACCCTGCAGCAGAAAGCTGATGGAGCTACATTATAAGACAAAGTAGATTTTAAGCAAAAGACCATTACACAGAGAGGGACATTTATAAATGATAAGAGCCAATTCACTATACTTTTTTTGAGACAAGGTCTCACTGTAATTCAGGCTGGCCTTGAACTATATAGCATAGGTTGGCCTCAAACTCAAGAGTGATCCTCTTGCCTCAGCCTCCCAAGTGCTGGGATTACAAGCTGTTATGCCTGGCAGGTTAACAGCCAATTCAGTGAGAGGACAGAGTAATCTTTAAAAATGTGCATAATCTAATAAGTCTTTAAAATTCATGAAGCAAGGACAGAACTTCCTAAAATGAATTAATGAATTCACATTTCAACAGCCTTCTCTCAGTAATAAACAGAACAACAACAAGCTATCACAGAAATCTATAAGGATAGATATTATCAATCTGACCAAAAAGACACTTACAGAAAGAACACTATGCCTAGTACCAGCAGAATATACATTCTCTTCAAGTGCACATGGAACATTCACCAAGGCAGGCCATATACGCTATTCTCTACAACAATCTCAAAAAACTCCCAAGTATTGAAATCATACAGAATGTTTTCTGTGACAATACTAAATGAATATTTTTGATGAAACAGCTCTTATTAATGATATCACATCTTATCTCCAGTAATCACTGTTTTCTTGAAGTCTACTTTATCTACAATGAACATAGCTCTACCAGCTGCCTAATGCAAAGTGGCATACAGTGTATCTTTTTATAAATTTGTTTGTTAACATTTAAAGTGCTCCTCTTATAGGCAATATATTGCTGATCTTGGATTTTTGGCCCAAACTTATAATAATAAGATATCAAGAAAATTTCTCGAATATTTAGAAATTAAGCAACATGCTTTTAAGTAATCTAGGAATCAAAGACTAAGTTTTAAGGAAAAAGTTAAAAATATGTTGAATACTGAAACATCAAAATTTATGAAATGCAACTGAAGCAGCACCTCAAACGGGTGCCAATCTACGGGTCATCTTTTTTTTTATTTTGGCAGTGCTGTGAATCAAACCCTGGGGCTTTATGGATGCTTGATGAGTAATCTACCTCTAAGCTACATTTGCAACCTAAGAAGGTAATTTTGACCCATGTTACACTATGGATAAGTCCTAAAGCAATATGCTAAATCAGCCATAGAAGGGCAAATACCGTATGATTCTTCTTATACAAGGTTCTTAGAGAAGTCAAATTCACAGAGACAGAAGGAAAGATGGTGGTTGCCAGAGAGGATAATGGAGAATGAAGTGTTTAGTGGTTCTAGGGTGGGGAAGAGAAATCAAGAAATGTAAGTTAAAGGATATAAAGTTATAGATGCATAGGATAAATAAGTCTAGAGATTTAATGTACAGCATGAGGGCTATAGTCAATACCACTGTATTGTATTTTGAATGTTTGCTTAAAAAAGTAGTTGCTCTTGCCACAAATGATGGCTATGTTAATTTGTCTGACTATAATAACCATTTCACTATGTATATGTAGTGATATCAAAATGCCCTGTTATACAACTAAAATTTATAAAAAATTTTTTTTAAAAAGTTGAACCAAAAAAGTGAGAAGAAAAAATAGTCACAGAGTTTCAGTTGGGGAAGATGAAAAACTTCTGGAGATGGATGGTGTTAATGTTGCACAACAGTGTGAATATACTTACTGCCACGAAACTATACACTTAACAAAGACTGAAATGGTAAATTTTACCACAACAAAAACAAAAACTGACAAAGAAAACTATAGGCCCAATGTCCTCACAAGTAAACACATTTAAGAAAAAAAAGAAAGAAAAGAAAAGCAATACCAATCTTACACAATTTTAAAAAAGAAAGAACACTTTTCATCTTGTTTTATGAGGCCAGTATAACCACCCTAAGTAGTATGCTTGTAAGAAACAGAAGTCTGAATATTGGTTACTTCCTTACATTGCAGTTTTCCCATAGGCTTAGCACTTCCATTACAATTTTAAGTTATTAAGTGTTTGTCAGGAATAAGACTTGAGGATTACTGAAAGGAGAAAATTATGTAAGAGTTTTCTGGGCATGTCTTGGTGTACTTTCGCTGAAGCTGATAGTGTCACAAACCACATAGCAATGTTACAGTTAAAGATGAACTATATACAACAGTAAATTATAGTGGAGTGGAAAAATTCCTGTGCCAAGTATTTTTATCAAACCTTTTCTATGTTTAGATACACAAATATTTAGTATTATGTTATAACTGCCCATAGTTATCAGTATAGTAACACTCTCAATAGGTTTATAGCCTAGGACCAGTGGGCAATATAATTTAGTATACACAAATTATAATAGGCTACACCATCTAGATTTGTGTAAGTACATTCTGTGGTACTCCCACAATGGCAAAATTGTCTAACAACACATTTCTTAAAATATATCTCCATTGTTAAGTGACGTATAACTGTATTTACAGTGTATTACTCTAGAGCAGAAAAATATGAAGGCAATAAATTTCCACAAATTCTGGTGAGCTGTTTGAGTTTTTATTTACTGTTGGAAGCATCTGCAATTATGGTTCTGACCCTTCACTTAGCTCAAACTAATTCTGCCAGTCAAATTCTAGCCGATGTAATCAAGTGGTAGTTCTTTTACTTCTTTTGCCTACAGGGTCCCACTTTAAGCTCAACATCCAATGATGGTTTTCCTTTTGAATCCTATAAAGACCCAAAAGAAACAGAATGAAAATGACTTTAGGACCATGGTCCTCTCAGATCTCAATGCTGAGACTCAGTAATGAATAGTCAATTGGCTGAAACAGTCACTAAGGAACATACCAGGAAAGGAACTGAGGTTCACACAATATCAGATTGACAGAGTGTTATGATCAATAGAATTCAGTATGCTATCAAGTATATAGAGATATGCTGTGAAGAGCTGACAGACTTTCTGCCAGCCCTAGGTACAGGTGCATATGTGCCTAATTTAGTATGCAAGGAAAAGAACAAATGTATAAAATGATTTGGATTCAGTATACAGCATGATAAGCTAAAGAGAATATGGTTTCAATACTTATCAGTTTTCAAGGTCAACCACCACCACCGCCACATTGAACTCATCAGCGCAGAAGTCCTAATCAGAAAGACAAACCTGTGGGGAACAGATCTCTGCCCCAGTTTCAGATTTTGGCAAGATGTTTTGTCTGCTAACAAAATGGAGCCCTTTTCACACATCCTCCTGATGCCTCCAATAGATTATGATACATTCTACTGGAATAGGTATAGTATATGATACATACATGGAAAAATGTTTCTTAAATAACTACATGGTTTATTTTTGTGGAGCAGTATTTTCATGTACTTTTGTTTAATAAAAGCATTTTAGTGAAAAGAAATACTCCATTGTACACTTTTTTTTTTTTTTTTTTTGGTACCAGGAATTGAAACCAGGACTTTGTGCTTGCCAGGCAGGCACTGTGCCACTGAGCTATACAGCTGGTCCTCCATTGTATACTTTTGCAAATGAAAAATACATTTTAGGAAGTGAAGTGCCAATTCTGCTTTAGTTTTCATAGAAACCTCAATTTTTAAGAAAGTTAGGTATTTACTATTTTGTGAGGTACTGTTCCCTGATACCCTTGTGCAACTGGTCCCAGAACCTCTACGGATATCAAAATACAAAAATGTTCAAGTACTTTATATAAAATGGAGCGGGATTGCTGTTCTGTACAACCTTCTCCATATTTTAAATTATCTCTAGATAACTCATATAACTTATAATACCTAAAACAATGTAAATGCTATGTAAAAATACTTGTGGTACAAAAGAACAAAGTAAGTTCACATGCTCACTCAACTAAAATTCAATGAGACTTTGACTGAATCCAAGTAGTCTATCTGGAAAACTCATGTTCTCCTCCCAACCCCTCCACTCTTCTCCTTTCTTTGTTGCTGTTGAACAACTATTATATATTGTATGTTAAATTCACATACATACAATTAACCCATTTGTCAACTATAGTTGTATACCACATACAGAAGAACGGATCACAGCAGTGGTTGTTCAACTTTGACCAAAGTGACTAACGTAATGCAATTGACTTAATGCAGTTGTTAAGGGGGCCCCAAATTCTTTCTTTCTCGTCTCTCAGCTGTTTATCCTCTTGGGGCATAAACAAAACAGCAAACAATATCACTAGAAGGCACTGGCCCCAGATTAGGAAAGTATAGTCCTTTTCTTTACAGTACTAGAGACTCAAAATACAGGTAAAGGGCTCTTGCATTACCTAGATAATGTAACATTTCTAACACCCAGTTCTTTTCACTAGGCTGCTTTTACACAGCTAAGGAGTAGAGATAAAGGACTTCTTTGCTTCCCAGCCTTTTAAACTTGATCCTAAGATTGTTTTCTTATATTTCAATACTTCTAGAGGAGAACTGAAGAACTAGAGCAAGCAATACTGCTGTTTGTGCAAATTTATGACTATCCTTGGAGCATTTAGCTGGCTCTGGGCATAAACTATTTGAAAGACTCCCCAAGAACATTCCCAGTTGTCTAAACCCACTAAAGCCCTGGGGAAAGAAAACACTGTTAATCATTTGCTAAATGTCTGCCCACCATGTAAAAGTTAACTGTCTCTTCAATGTTTCCTGATTCAGAAAATCCTTTAAATCAATAAATTAGTGATATACTCATGCCTTTAGCTTTGTAACTGCCAAGGTTTTCTTCTTGGCTGGGAAGATGGTAAAAGGTTCAGAGAAGCAAACATCTAGATGAAGCTGCACTGAACATTACCCAAGGGGCCAGCATTAATGAGAACAAATTAAAGTGCTATTGTTGTAGTGTTTTGGAGAGTGAAAGCCGACAGGTAAGAAACACTTAAGTATCAACTACACTGCAGTGAAAACTGAAGCCTCAATTAACCCTGGCAATTTCTGAGAACTCCGGGGGTGACCATCTGTGAGGTAAACAGAACAGGCAACTCACATCTTGTTGTAATCTTTCTTTGGATGAGTATAATTTCTGGGTATAAATAAGGTTATTAGCAAGAGCAGAACAACAATAATTACAGTAAGTATTTACAGAGCCCTTTGATCACACTATGACGTCAGTCACTCCACAGCTTCAAAATGGAAAGCTCATGTTCAATGGTTGCTCTCCAAGACAGCCCTGAAAGGTGGCTATGCCATGTACTAGCTCACACAAAAAAGAGATTTGTGGGACTCAGAAGTTGCTTCTTTCAACAGAGTTCATGTAAGCCCGTCCTACAACCAAAATATCTGAAGGCCACACTATTTTAATTACTCTGAAAGTTGTCTCAACGCACATTACATTGGACCAGGGTGAAATCAGTTTTAACTTATCATACTAGCATTTTATACATGCCAATGTAATAACTGCTTTTGGAGGTATTGACCAAATTTGGTGGGCTGATAAAGGATATTAAGTTGCACTCATACTTCATGTGTGGTCAGTCCTCACAAGTATTGTGAAAAGCTCACACAGGTGTGATAAATAGAGTTGTGCCCTTACAGAGACTTCTGCTTTCATATACATTGCAGAGATCTCTATCTCTAGGTCCACTGGGTGGCAGAAATGCTTGTACCCAAGCTTGAACTGATATATCAACTAGGCTGCCCTGGCTGAGAAAGGACTATTAAAAAAATTCAAGTGATATATGAGTATCAAATATAAAAAATTCAAATGATTCATTATGAATAAAAGTATCCAAATGAGTGTATTTTCATAAGTTTAATGAACACAATTCAGGTAGGAAATGTTTATGATATTGTGTAAATTGTTTTAGAAAACAACATTTAATTATAACTTGAAAAAAATAAAGGTAAGCAGGGCGTGGTGGCGCACGCCTTTAATCCCAGCACTTGGGAGGCTGAGGTAGGCGGAGCGTTGTGAGTTCGAGGCCGGCTTGGGCTACAACGCAGCGCAAGGCCGACCTGAGCTACATAGTGCGACCCTGCCTCAAAAAAAACCAGGGCCGGGAGTTTGGCTCAGTGGCTTAAGCGCCTGCCCTGGCAGGTGCAAGGCTGTGAGTTCAATCCCCGGTGCCGCAAAAAAAAAAAAAATAAATAAAAATAAAAAATAAAGGTAAACTGCACCATGAAATACCAAGTAAAGTTTTTACTACCAGACCACAGGCAATACCATACTTTCAAAAAAGGGTTCAGAAAAGGAAAAAGAAAATTCATGGGAAAGGTACAATTTCCATATAATAGACACACTGAAAAAAAATTGGGGGCTTTTTTTTTTTTTTTTTGAGACAGGATCTCGCTGTCAAGCTAAAAATTTCTGCTGGCCATCGTGGCACATATTAGTAACCCTAGCACTTAGAAGGCTGAGACAGGAGGATCACCACGAGTTCGAGGCCAGCCTGAGCTACATAGTGAGTTCAAGCCTGGCCTGACCTCTATGATGAGATCCTGTCTCTAACTACTAAATAAATAAATGGACAGTTCTAAGGGGGCATTAAAGAATTCAACAGAATCACGAATAGTGAATAGTGCAGGAAATGTATAGTAAAAGTAAATATAAACTGCATTAGCACAAAGAGGAATGAATGACTGTCTACGTAAGAATTCAGAGACACTTCCTGGTGAAGGTGGCATCTGTGCTGGGTGAAGAATGAATGAATGAGTAGGAATATTCTAAAGAGGTAAAAGTGAAAGCCAAGGCATTTCAGGCAGAAGGATTAGTACAATTAAAAACAAAGAGGTGTGAAAGCACATGGGATGTTCAGAGAATTAAAAAGTAATTTGGAAAAAGGTGCTGACCTAAGTAACTCTGGATATGAAGAGTCTCTAAGACAAAAGGCAATAAGCTCTGTGCTCTAGCTGACAAAATGATGCTATCAATTTTGAAACCACTATGTAAGTAAACTGAAACTGAGCAACTAGTAAATAGATGACAAAAGGCAGACCCAGGTTTTTCATGGTTGAAGTGGGAGGTTACAGACAGGTGAGGGGAGAAGGCTATAATAATGCTCATGGTAAATGATTAGGATTTCAGTCATCAGCATGAGCTCATATTCAGCTTAATATAATAAAGATTTTACAGATCAAAACATATATATAAAATGATGTGGCATATGCACATCTATTTCTTTATCCTGGCACCTGAAAGGGCCTAAAAGTTACCACACTCCAGTAGCAACAAGTACAGCTCCAGATCTTAGTTTCTAACACCATTCTTTAATTGCAAGGAAACAGGTTCCCTGGAATAATGACTTTTTCTGTGAACAAGAAACAAAATAGAAGATGAAACTGAGCACCTGATAGTACTAGAAAGTAACTTTAAAAAAATACCACAAAAACCTACAATAACAAAGAATATGCCAAAAGAGCACAGGAGTCAGCTCAAAAAGCTTCCAGTGCCAAAAGATAGAACATTTTAAGCAACAAAATAAGAAGCAGTTTTGATTTACAATCCAAAGTATAAAACATATATGTATGTACACATACTAATTTAAGTAACTGAATAAACAAATAAATGGGGGAAAACATAAATCTTCCATTCAAAATAAAGTTCCAAATAATTAATACAGATTGTCCATTGAACAGAACTCTAATGAACAGGACTCTTCATTACACATAGTGACTTTCTTGTAAAGAACAAGTATGGAAAAAGGAGCAAGAAAGTAACTGTAGTAAAGAAACTTGAAAAACACTTCCTCAGCCAGGTGATCAAGGTTAACATCAGCAATGAGAGGTCATGTTTACAGCATGTACTCTTGATATATGAATGGTACTTTACCTCTCTGTTTTTCCTTGCCAAATTCCGCAGCCTGTCGAATCATGAGAAAAACATCAATAAACCCTAGTTGAGGGACATTCTGTAAAATTCCTGGGTAGTTTTCCTCAAAACTGTCAAGGTTATCAGAAACAAAGTATGTCTTGGAAATTCTGAGAGCCAAGAGAAATCTAATAAACTATAATAACATTTTGAAAGTTACATTAGTCAACTCAGGCTGCCATAACAAAATATCACCGACTGGGTGACTTTAAAATATAAACTTATTTTTTTCATAAGTCTGGAGGCTAGAAGCCCCAGATCAAGGTGCAGGCTGAAAGTGGTTCCTGGAGAGGAGTTTCTTTCTGTCTTCTCATTGTGTCCTCACCAGGTCTTTCCTTTGGACACTCAAGAGAAAAAGAAAAGAAAGATGAGGGAGAAGAAGGAGCGATCTCAGAGTCTTTTCCTTTTCTTGCAAGGACAATAGTTCTGCTGAATTAGGGCCCCATCCTTATGACTTTCCTTCATCTTTATTACCTCCATAAAGCCTCATCCCCAGTATATTGGGAGTTGAGTCTTCAACATATGAATTTTTAGGAGATACACTGTCTATAACAAAAACCAACTTGAAGCTATGATTGAGCTGGCTTTAGGATGGCATGGTACAAATTTAGGATGAAGTCAATTATGAGGAAGGAAAACTGCCAGATAGTAAAAAGTTATGTCTCATTGTTAAGTAGTTGAATTACACTTCATTTGAACACAGTCCCATCTTTGCTTTATTGTTGTTGTTACTGAGTCAGTATATTTCCTAATTGTTTAAGCCAGTTTGAGTTTCCTGTTATCAACAACCAAAAGTAACCTTGCGGATAAAGTAGTTCTCAACTTTCTCTACTGCTTGGTGACTTGGGAGCAAAATACTTGATTTGATCAGGATTAGGCCTATCTAAACTTGTAGGATAAAAAGTGAAAATAATTTAGGATGATGGAATTGAGGGAGAATTCAAACAACAATCATGAAATGAGCCCATGTTGACTGAAACATAGATTGTGGCTGTATCACAGTGATAGAATTCTTGTCTAGCATACATAAGGCCCTGGGTTCAATTCCCAGCACTGGGGGGGGGGGAAGACCCCCCCAAAAAAAAAGGAAGAGAAGAGTAGGAAGGACGGGGTAGGTTGATGGACTTGATGTGATTTAAGTCCAGGTTTAATAGAAACATGGGGGAGGGAAAGAGACAGGAGGTACTGATTAGTTATTAGGCCATCTGACTTTGTTAGCCCATGTCTCCTAGTAACAAAAACAGTAACACTGTAAAAATGAGAAGGAAATACTGCTTTGAATTAGGTTCTTACAGTGTGGCTGAAGCCACGAGGCCACAAATACCTATTAAAGAGAACATTTTGGCACTGTCAAATGCTGAAACATGGACTCCTAGAGTTAAGACTTCATTTGGTCTTCTGAAGGTTAAGGTTCCCTTGCTCTTCCAGAACAGTGCCCCACTGGGCACATCTCCTAAAACAGGGTTTGGCAAACTAAGGCAGTTTTAAAATTGTGTTTCTATTATGATAATAATCTAAAAATGAAATCAATAGGAGCACACGTATAACTGCTACTTGGTTTCACTGCCTGTGTTTGCATTTATGATCTTGTTGGCAACAAGCGGCACAGATGTAATATGTAAATGATTCATCTGAGTATACAGCACACTGTAAAAAAATTCTGCAGTATTTTGAAGAGAGAAAAGTGGTGAGGGAATTGAGCAGACACATAGCACACAACAGCACAGATGGGCTGAAGTCAAAAGAACCTGTGTGGTGATGGTCATTGCCTTGCTTATAATGAGAATAGCAATTTAGCTTCGGTAAAACACCAGCAGTCACACTATAATGCTGTTAATTTGAGCTGTATTGGTTTTTGCAGTTGTATTTGTATTTATTTTGATTTACGGTTAAATAGGAGCTCTAGCACAAAAAGCTTATGCCTAGATTTGTGTTTATAAGCAATATAGTAAACACATTTTAAGTCAACCCAGGGTCTGAGAATTCTTTCCCTTTAAATACAGCCTATTTCTCAACATTGAGGAATACAGTATTAGAAGAGTCTACTCCAGGGAATTCTATTTTTATTTCTCCTTCATAGCAGAAATACCCCAAATAAGGGCAGAATCTCTCCAATTCTCCTTGGAAAGCAATCTCAGGTAAAGGTAAAGGGCTTGAACTAAGTTGAATCCAAGACCTGCCACCATTGTCTCAGTCTGACCACTTTTGGCCTGATACTTAACTGCTAATTTTAATTTCCTCAATAAAATGTGCCTAGTAAGATTATTCCAAATTATATGTAACACAGTGCTGGGTTCATGCTACCTATTCAATGTTAGCTGGTATTACTACTGCTATCATCACTCTGCCTCTCCTTACAATTCCCACAGGCTTTGTGGATACCATAGGATCAAGCCATCCACTAAGATGCTTCTTAAACAACTCTAACTTATTGCAACTTCCCAAAGAGGTGAAGGACTATGAACTCGTATACAAATGGAAATAATTCCTAAGTCACAAATTCTTTTATGAAGAAAATGATATAGTCAGGTATACAGTGACACATGCCTGTAATCCCAGCACTTGGGAGGCTGAGGCAGGAGGACTGCTGCAAGTTCAAGGCCAGCTTGGGCTATGCAGTGAGTTCAAGACCAGCCTAAATTACGTAGTGAGACTCTGCATCAAAACAAAACAAAACAAAAAACCAAAAAGGTAAACTACATAATGCTTCACAAATGTAAAGTGAAATTACTGTTCACTGAATCCTGTAACATTTTTAAAGGACACCTCTTAAAGGTTGAAAAGGAAAAAATAAACACAATAAAATTAATAAATAATTAATCCTCACCCCCCCCCCATTTTGTAATCAGGTGCTGAAGTGGTCAATTCTGACAACTGAAACTGAAAGTAACACCAAGTCTCATACTGCAACAGTGCAAACAGGAAGCAGAAGGTGGCAGTGCCCCAATGTTCTATTCCCCCCTAATGAATGGCACTGGGTAAAGATTAAGTGGAGCTGCATAGATGGTATAGTCTCACTGTCAAGTAGCCAGGAAAATAATGGCACCTACTTATTTATAGACTCCTGGGGCTTAGAGAGGGGAGAGGAAAGAGTTTGAAGTGAACCCATACAGACGCAAAGAGAAGGAAGTGTCTCAGTGGATCCTCTACCCTTAGCCCATCCCCATAAGCCCTCTGAATGGAGGCTCCTGGGCTAAGAATGTAGGGCAGCTCCTAGGAACAAGGCTGCCCCACAGTGGGCACTGCAACCCTCCCCCACCTCAATGTGTGGGAGGGAAGCTACTGCCAGTGAGGTTTCTAGGCAAAGCCCTGTAATTGCCTATGGTTAACTTGAAAGGTCACACGTAGGATTTCCATCTGGAGCCAGATGCCTTGCCAATCAAAGAAAAAAAAAAAAAACACAACCATTCTTTATTCAGTACATAATAAACTTTATCCTGAGAAACCATATAAGCTTTTGTTAAAAAAAAAAAAAAATCAATTCACAATTTAGCGTTGTGAGTGTAGTTCAGTTGGTTGAGTGCCTGCCTAGGGTATGTGAAGCCTTAGGTTCAATCCCCAGCACTGCCAAAAAAAAAAAAAAATGTATAAAAGAGAAAAGCCCATGAATACCAGTGTCACAGCAAGCTGCTTAACAATAATTGAGAATATTAATTATATTCTTAATCTCCAAGGAATACCTCATGTAGAGAAATCTTAGTAATCGCCAACCTACGAAAGGTCTTATTCCTAAAATCTTTTGTAAGACAGTTGTTAGAAGCTCAGAAGCACATTTTCTATAGGAACATTTTAAATGGTAATTAAGATACCAGGCTAGTTCACACATGCCTTTCAAATCCATAATATGGATGAAAAGAAATGTGTTTGTTTATTTCAAAATGGTTTTAGAAAACTGGCAAATTCCACATTCCCAAATAGCTGAAATACTGCCAATCCATACTGCCTCGGGCAATCTGAATCTTATTTAATACAAAAACAATCTGATTAAATGATGATTCTTTTAAAACAACAATAACAACAACAAAACATAAAACCTGTCAGCAATCTCCCTGCCACCTGACAACATAATGAGTGTATAAGGTAATGCTGTTTAACTAAAAACTAGATCTGTACTCAAAGTAAGTGTTGTCACCTCAAATAAGATACTACTATTTATTGCAATAATACAGAAACACTTTCAAAATTTCATTTTCAGAAAATGTCCTTATAGAAAACTATTATTCTTTTTCATGTCCTCAATGGTGGCAAATTCTTTGCTTTAGGATAATATCCTTTGTTTTAAAAATAATTTGTTGTTCTTGTTGCTATAAATGTATAAGCTCCCAACACAACCAGCTTGGAAGATCATATTCATTATGATAATAGTTTCTGGTATGTTCTGTTTCCTTAAACTGCCTTCAACAGTCATACTTCATAAATCAAGTTCACACAGTACATACTGTAATACCACAAATGATAGTATCCTTACTGCATACTCTATTTTAAAAAGCCAAACTATATGGAAATATGAGCTGAATGTTTTTAAAAAGTGTTCCTTTTCTTTTTAAATAGAAAATATACAGAAGGATGGAAGCTCCTTCTACAAATGCAACAAGAACAATATGAAATATCTAGAAATAAACAGCCAAAAATGTAATGAACTGGTCTGAAGAAAGCTATACAACTCGACAGAGTAACATGGAAGAGGATTTTAATAAATAGGAAGACAGCCCATGCATTTCTGGAGCTGAAGGTTCATTACTGTAAAAAATGCCAATTCTTGCCAGAATCCTCTATAAAATCAAAGTAATTCCAATCAAAATTCCAAAAATGGTTTTGGGGAATTTGATCAAATAAATAAAGAGTTCATCTGAAAGAACCAACATGCAGAAAGTGCCAGGAAAATACTAGAGGGAAAAAGAATGATGTTGGTTGTGGTAAGTTGGGGAGAGCATGTTTGCCCTTCCAGACATTACAACACACTACAAAACAAATCCTGGCCATGCCTCTAAATACCAAGATACAGTCAAAGCAAATGCAATAGAATAGAAAGTTCCCAAACTAGTCAAAATAGGTATAAAAATTCTATTGTAATAAAGCTAGTATTTCTTTTTTTTTTTTTTTTTTTTTTTCCGGCACCGGGGATTGAACTCACAGTCTCACGCTGCCAGACAGGCGCTTAAGCCACTGAGCCAAACTCCCAGCCCTGGTTTTTTGAGGCAGGGTCGCACTGTGTAGCTCAGGCCAGCCTTGCGCGTTGCGTTGTAGCCCAAGCCGGCCTCGAACTCACAACGCTCCGCCTACCTCAGCCTCCCGAGTGCTGGGAATAAAGGCATGCGCCACCACACCCGGCTAAAGCTAGTATTTCAAAGGTTTAGTACTTAAAGTAAGTGGGTTAGAGATGGCCTATTTAAAGAAGTATATTAAGAAGATGGGCTACCATTTGGGAAAAAAGTGCTATATCTCTATTCCACACCAAACATTAAAATAAATCCCAGGTGAATTAAACCTTCAAATGTAAACAAGTCACATCTTAATGGGCCTAAAACTTACAGGTGAACTTTCAAAACAGTGGAAGTAGAAAAGACTTTCTTAAACATGTTGCCAAAGCCATAGTTATAAAAAAAGAAGAGAAATAGACTGCTTATATAAAAATGCATGAGAAAATGTGCTATAAAAGATGGTGGACATACCTGTAAACTACTTTTTTTTTTTTTTTTTGGTACCAGGGCTCAAACTCACAACCTTGTGCCTGCCAGACAGGCATTTACGCTACTGAGCTAAATTCCTGGCCCTATTTTTTGAGACAAGGTCTCACTATGCAGTTCAGGCTGGCCTTGAACTCACTTTGTAGCCCAGGCTGTTCTCAAACTCACAATGAACCTCCTACCTCAGCCTCCCAAGTGCTGGGATTAAAGGTATGTGCCACCACAGCCGGTTGGGTCTCTAATCTATTATAATGTGTTATTAATATATACGGAATGCTTAGAAAGAAAATAAGTAGAAATGATCTCAGTAGGAAATATGTTAATGTCATGAATGACAATTCAAAAAAAGACATGCTAAAGCCCACTCGACAATTGAAAATGTTTACCACACTAATAATAAACGTCTTTCGGCAATTTTTTGACAAGTCACAGAAGGCAATTTCAAGCTGGCTTAAATGACAAAGGAATAATCTCTCTCATAACTGGAAGTTCAGAAGTTTAGCAAGTGTCAGGTATGGTTTTATCTGTTGTATGGGTCCCAGTTTCTGCTATTTCTTGATCTCTTTCTAGCATCATCTTCACCATAAAACTGGACCTTTCTATCCATTACAAAATCACTAATGCAGTTCCAGCCATGAAACAAACATGGCAACATCCAAAGGAAGAGAAGGACCACCTCTTTCTTGTGTCTCTTTTTAGGAATGAGGAAACTTTCTCACAAGTTTCCCAGCAGACTTTCTCTCAGATTTCACCGGCTACAACTGGGCCACAAACTATTCCTAAACCAATCTCTAGTGACAGAATGGGTTGCTATAATTACTTCGAAGTAAAGGTTCTCAAAGTATGGTTCATGGATCCCTGAGCACCCCCAAAACCCTTCCAAGGCATCTGTAGAAGGTCACAATTATTTTCATCACAATACCAACATGTTACGTGTCTTTTTTTTTACTGCCACTGTTACAGGCAACTGAGTTAGACAGAAATATTATAGGCAGTCAGACAAGGCTAGGTCCTTGAAGGAGCCAGTGCAGACCAGATACCTTGCAACTGTGGGGGAGACAGACACCTCCCACTGTGGGCCAGGCCTCATGACAAAAGATCAAACAAATACACCCACATCCTAAGGACTGATATTCTAAATAGTTCTCTATCACCCTGAGAAAGTCAGGAGTTAGCATCCCAAGGCCCTACTGGAAGAGTCACTGCTCTTTAAGCACGCCCACTTGCTATGTGACTCGCTTCCTCATTTGTCCCCAATTTAACCAATTTTACCTGAGCAATTAATCTTATCGGTTAACCTAAGTTCTGTCCCACCTGATACCCACCTTGTGAGTTCCTATGTTTTCCCCACACTGGACCCACTTCACCTCGTGGTTTTACTCTATAAAAGTCTCTGGAAAAGACAAGGTCTTTGGCAACCCACTTGGGACTCCTATCTCTCAGACAGAAGTTTTCTTTCTCTCAATAAATATATTCTGCTTTTAACCTCCATTGTTTCTAAAATTCATTCTTCGATTTTAGAGAACATGAACTTGTACTGGACATATAGTAGGTTGGGAGTTTCTTTCCCCTATATCACCATGACATCTACACTGACAGTGCATAAGTGATGTGGACAAAAGTGCTATCACCTTAGCCTAAATCACAGCAGTGGCACCAAACTGTACTGAAGATCACTGTCTGCTTCACTAACCATGCACTCTGGGAGTGGTGGTGGTTGGGAGTGAGTTCCACTTAAGCATTTTTTAAATGAAGCAATAAAAACTGTTTACAAGGAGCACCATTTTTAAGTTTGGCATTTTCTCAAAAGCAAAGTAAGCCTGTCAGGAAAGCAACTGACACTATTTGTTGTCTTCGATAAAATTAGAGCTTTTAAACAAAAAGTAGAATTCTGGAGAAACCTGTGGCCACCACTGTGAGCTTAACAGTTTTCTAATAATTACATTCTGTTCTGCTGAGAATAAGATACTTTTGATAGGATATTATGAAATGTGTCAACTAATATTTTCCAGATGACCAAACCATGATGTTACAAAATGATGGCAAGGTATCTGTGTAACATTCATTCAAAATGCTAGACAGACCAATGAATTTCAATGTGGCAGAATATGAAGGCTTCACTGATATGGTTTTAAATTTTAGACTGCAGTTAACCTTTTAGAAGCTACCATTTAATGGAATTTGGTGTCAAATCAAAGTACAATATCCATACTCATCTAAAGAAACTATTAAAGCACTCTTTCCCTTTCTAACTACCTATATATTTGCTATATTTGCCTGATAGCAGATTTCTTCCTATGTATCAAACAGAACAACATTATCATAACAGACAAATGCAGAGGCAGATATAAGAATCTAGTTATCTCTTAGGCTAGACATTAAAGAGATTTGCAAAAATATAAAACAATTACACTTTTTACAAAATTTTCTTTTTGAGACAGGAACTCACTCTATAGTTCAGGCTGGCCTTCAATTCACTATGGATCCCAGATTGGCCTTGAACTCACAGCAATCCTCTTGCCTCGGCCTCCCCAGTGCTTATGATAGCTATAGTACAAATTGGGCAATTTGTATTATAGCTATCATAATCTCTCATTGATTGAGTACAGGCTTTTGCTACCATACTCAGTTAAATCTTTTTCTTTTGGAAAATATTTTATGTAAAATATATATGCTGTCATGCAGTGGATTTATTATTGTTATTTTTAAATGACTTACTTAATATAAAATTGTCTTAGATTTAATTTCTAGTACAGTAAATAGACATAACTATGACTGATGTAGGCAGAAGCTCTTGAGAGCTTCTATAATATTTTAGAGTGTTAGGGATCCTCGGACCAAAAAGTTTGAAAACTATGGTTTAGATTAATTTTATGGGATGACAGGGCTAATGGAAAGTCCACCATTAAAAAAAAAAAGGCAATAATTTTCTCACTATCATTTTGGCAAGGATGAAACACTGGTCACGGGTGTGGACTGAAGGGAGACTGTACTGAGAGGCTTTACAGATGAACTTTTTTTTATATGAATGTTTTTAAAAGAAAAACTGTAATAGAAAATCCCATTTTTAAGAAATATATGCTAAGAACATAATAAGAAAGTATATTAAGGATTTGTCACAGCATTATTAGTCCATTATAATGAAAATCTATACTCTAAATAGTCTTCTTTAGAAGACTGATGAAATTATACATCCATCAATAGAAAGGAAAATTACCCACTTAAAAGGTTGCTAGAAACATAAATTTATTGATATGGAAAGAAGTCCATGATTCAATAGGTGGGATAAAAGGTACAAAGTAGTATCTATGCTGGGTATCAAGGTACATACCTATAATCCCAGCACACTCAGGAGGCTGAAGCAGGAGTACTGCTGTGAGTTCAAGGCCAGCTTGGGCTACATGGTGAGTTCAAGGGCAGCCTGAACTACATGATGAGTCCTTGTCTTAAAAACAACAAAAAAGAAAAAAATAATAATAGTATCCTATATAGTTCCTCTCACTTTTTCAAGAGTGGCCTTGAACTTACTTTGTAGCCTAAGCTGGCCTCGAACTCACAGCGATCTTCCTGCCTCAGCCTTCCAAATGCTAGGATTAGAAGGGTGAACCACCATGTTAGGCCTTTATATAGTTTCATTTTTAAAAATTAACATGCATTTTAAAACTCTGGGAGAATTTCAGAAGTTCATGATTTAGTAGGTAAAAAAAAAAGCAAGATACAACATAGTATCTATATGGTTTTATACATATGTATCTCAAGAAATGTAAACACGCATACAAAAGTTGAGAGAATTTATAGCAGTTATTTCTGAAGGCTCACAGGGGATCACTGTACTTTTTTCTTAATACATCTTAAAATGTTTTCCTCTAAATCAACTCAAACTACTTTTAAAATCAGAAGATACAAAATTATTTTTAAAATCATTAAGTATACAAATTCTAATAAGATTAATGCGCAGAGGATCCACACTACGGAAAGAAAGGGAAAAATCTGATATGGGCAACAGGTAACACTAGAAAAGTTTAGAAAACTTTTCCCTTGGTCACTTATTTACATGGCATAAAAGATGTTGACTGTGCAATAGCCTGGTTAGTAGGACACAGAATATACTTAATTCAGGAGCCCAATGCCCAGGTCCAAAGAATTTTCAGAGAAAGGTGGTTTAAAAACCAGATGCACCAAACGATTGTGGATGCTGATGAAAGTGGGGCAAAGGACCTTGAGTAAAAAGAAATGATCAGGAAAAGAATAGTAGGAGGTGGGAAACTAACAAACAACCCCAGGATAGAATGACAAATTCCAGTTATCTGGAAACTTCCTCTTTATCAACTATGGCAAATACTGTTATCTCGCCTCTTTGTTTTTCTTTAAAATTGCTTTTAATTATACATATTTATGGGTATAATATATCAAATCAGGGTAACTAGCACTTCCATCTTCTCAAACATTGAACATTTGTGTCTGTGTTGAGAACTTCTGAACTCTTCTAGTTCTTTAAAAAATATATAATAAGTAGAGCTGGGTGTGGTGGCACATGCCTTTAATTCCAGCACTCAGGAGGCTGAGGCAGGAGGATCATTGTGAGTTCGAGACCAGACTGGGCTACAAAGTGAGTTCAAGGCCAGCCTGAACTGCATAGTGAGACCCTGTCTCAAAAAATAGGGCCAGGGATTTAGCGCAGTTGCCTTAAACACCAGGCACCAGGTTGTGAGCTTGATCCCAGGTCCAAAAAAAAAATATATATATATATAATATATATATATATATATAATAAGTAGTCGTAAACTATAATCATTGTAGTGTGCTGTGGAACAGTAGTACTTGTTCTTTTTTAGTACCCAATACTGGATCTCTATTTTCCCTCTCTCCCTTCCTAACCACTAATGACCACAATTTTTTTTTTTTTTTTTTTTGCGGCACCAAAGATCAAACTCACACCTCGCGCCTGCCAGGGCAGGCGCTTAAGCCATTGAGCCAAACTCCTGGCCCTAGTTTTTTTTGAGGCAGGGTTGCACTATGTAGCTCAGGCCAGTCTTGCGCTCGCATTGTAGCCCAAGCCGGCCTTAAACCCACAACGCTCCTCCTACCTCAGCCTCCCGAGTGCTGGGATTAAAGGCATGCGCCACCATGCCCAGCAATGACCACTATTTTAACTTGGCATTTTGGCACTCTCCTCACTTGATAACTGTATTTTTTATAATTATTTTTGAGGTGCTCCAATCTTTTAATTTATAGTACTTGTTCATCCTCAGATGGCAAACACAGATGGCCCGAGCCAGGTCTGCCCAGCCTCACACTGAGCTGAAGCCAGCTCCTAGGAAAGCTCCTGCACCCTCTGCTAGACAGGTACAAGAGACTGTCCACAGAAGATAGCTTCTCAAACCACAGGGTTTCACCTGGGTGGTGTTGTCCTGCTAACTTTTGCAAAGAATTTGGGAGCTACTTCCTGAAAGTGCTACCCAAAAGAGACAATTGCAAATTAAAGTCATGCTTTTTTTTTAACACTAAAGAAAAACATCATAAAAACTAAAGTGCTGAGAGAAATACTCCATTAGAAGCACTGCAGTTCAAATCACTTCACCTTTTTACTTAATAATTAAAGTGTCCAGATAACAGACATTTGAGCAGAAAGTCTCATTGGAATATACTTTGGTTGAAAACCTGAGAATCATGGTAAGAGATGATATCTGTGTAGGTTTTACAACTTACAGAAAGTGCTCACTTCATATTTACACCCAATCTTCAGGCAATTTTGTAAGTGAAGAAAGATGAAAGGACAAGTATCTCTATCCTCACCATTTTAAAGACGCAGAGACTGAGGTTCAAATACACAGGAATTGCTTGGTCACAGACCTACAAGAGCCCACTATCCAAGCAGACCTTCAGATTCCAAATTTCGCGTTGTACACTGCACGCTGTTCTTACTGGAGCTACTGAGCAGTAATGAGTTTTCTAAAGAGGTGCTGTGTATTTTAGGTGGGGAGGGGTTTGCATTTTGAGTAGTGCTTTGCCCAAAAAGAACATCAGTTTAACAAAGGACGTGGACATCTTAATAAGGCATCTACTGAAGACCAAAAAAGTTAACTTCAAAATTTCTGTGTGGCATGTCTACACCAATAAAAAGTAGATCCTGCCAGGACCTGCAGCTGCATTCACTCAGTCACTACTGCACATAAAGAATGAAACTAGATTAACAATTCTCAAGTTGTGGTTCTTCTCTTTAATCTTTACAATCTTGATTATTTCTCTTATGAACAAAACATTAGGGATACTGTTTTGTTAGAGTGTTCTATCAGTTGCTTTCTCATCAATGGGACAAAATACCCAACACTCACATTACAATTTAAAGGAGGAGCCGGGCATGGTGGCGCATGCCTTTCATTCCAGCACTCTGAGAGGCTGAGGTAGGAGGAGTGTTGTGAGTTCGAGGTCAACTTGGGCTACAACATGAGCACAAGGCCGGCCTGAGCTACAGAGTGCAACCCTGTCTCAAAAAACTAGGGCCGGCACCCTCAATTTTTTTTTTTTTTTTCCTGGCACCAGGGATTGAACTCACAGCTTCACACCTGCCAGACAGGCGCTTACACCAATGAGCCGGGCGTGGTGGCGCATGCCTTTAATCCCAGCACTCGGGAGGCTGAAGTAGGAGGAGCATTGTGAGTTCGAGGCCGGCTTGGGCTACAACGCGAGCGCAAGGCCGGCCTGAGCCACATGGTGTGACCCTGCCTCGAAAAACCAGGGCCGGGAGTTTGGCTCAGTGGCGTAAGCGCCTGTCTGGTAGGTGTGAAGCTGTGATGTTCGATCCCCGGTGCCGCAAAAAAACAAACAAACAAACAAACAAAAAAAAAAAAAAAAAACTATGTAAAAAAAAAAAAACTAGGGCCGGGAGTAAAAAATTTAAAGGAGAAGAAGTTGATTTTGGCTCACAGTTTCAGTGAGTTAGGCCAACATACGCCAGCTGCAAGTCAGAAAGGGCAAGGTGGAACGAAAGCTGTTCACATCACAGTGGCCAGGAAACCGAGAGAGAAGGGAGGAGTCAGGGACAAAATATACCCTTCCAGGTCTCAATTCCAGTGACCTGCCTCTTCCAGCTAGTCCCTCCCAGAAACAGCACAGTCGGCTATGAACTCATCCATGGATTAATCCATTAGTGAATACAGTGCCCCATATCTAATCACCTTCCAAGGACCCCAACTCTGAACATGAGACTTTTCAGTGAGATTTTAGATCCAAACCATAACAAGTATCAACCTAAAAATCAGTATGACAAAAGAGAAGAGATGCAGTGAAATTCAACTACAACTACGGCAATCCCCAAAACCAAAGAGCAAAGTCCTTTATGCACATTTACTCATTTAGTCCTCCCAAAAATCCATTTAACAGAAAAGGCAACTGAAGCATAGAGAGGTAAATAATTCTAGTTATTTAGAGTTATTGAGGTTACATAGCCAGTAAGTAATGAGCCTGAGATCTAAACCAAGGCAGACTGATACCTAAGTACTTCTTAACTACTGTGCTGTGCTGCCTCTCTACCGAAATGTCTAGCATATCCTTGTTATTATATTCTAAGAGTAAACCTTTAATTTCACTGCAAACCATACAGAGTTCCTATATATGATATAGCTTTCCTAATATTAAAATTTTATATTACTATAGTATACATGCTACAATTAACAACTCAATAGTAATATATTATGAACTTAAGTCCAGATTTCCTTCATTTTTACCTATATCGTTTTTCTGTTCTAGAATTGCATCCAGGATATCATAGTTAGTTATCATGTCTCCTGAGGCTCTTCTAGTTTCTAACAGTGCCTCAGACTTTTCTTGTTCTGAGGACCTTAACAGTTTTCAGGAAAACTGGTGAGAGATTATGTAACTGTCCCAATTAATATTTATCAGATGTGTTTCTCCCAACTGGATTAAAGTTATGAGTATTATCTTTTGCATGAGAGATTCTTCTCAAGAGAAGAGACTCATTTATGTCAGTATGAACATAGATTATTTTTAAAGCTGGAGTTATAACCCAACAATGCTTGATTTATTTTGTTACTCAGTGTTCAGCTTTGCAAACCAAGAGTTCTTTCAGGTGACACCTATAGCCTTTTGACACACTCCTTTAATACATTTTTGTTTTTAGCACTTCCTTACTTTCTGGTATCATGAGATGTTGTGGGCTCATCTTGTTTATTCCTGATACAGTTTTAGAAACAGTCATTTCTCGAGGCTTTCTTCCTCTCACGAGAGAATAGTCGGGCACTAAATGTGCTTCTTGCTCTTAGGTTGTCCTTGCTTTTGGGCCCTTTCAACTGACCAAGCAAGGAAATACATACGTGCATAATAAACCAACTATATGTACATTTATATCTGTAAATGTTTCTATATGTATCTAAATTAAGTGAGCATTCACACTAATATCACTAACTCTAATCCACTATGACAGGGATACCCTAGCCTTTCATTCTTGCCTGGCCACAGCCTTCTATTCCAACAGTAAGACAATTGGCTCTCATCACCACCATGAAATTATAATTGTTTAATTCTAGTGCATAGGTATAATAGTTTCAGAACTGTTAACACACACGTATGTGGGAAACTTCATCAATTAGAATACAGCACTATGTACAGTTCCTATTGCCTTTAGTCTTACAAAGTTACTCACATCAGCAATTTTTCCCTGGCCCCTATCAGTGAGGTTATTGCAAACATTAGTAAAAACAATTAGATTCTTTTGTCACAGTCTACATTCCAGCCTAGAATCCTCATTCCCTGAAATTAATTTTTAAAATTATGCACCCACTAAGATTCACTCTGGGGAGGCTGGTATGTAGCTCAATGGTAGAGTGCTTGCCTAGTGTGTACAAGTCTCTGGGTTCAATCCCTAATGCTGAAAAAAATTAAGAAAAAGATTCATTTTGTGGCTGGGAGTCAGCTCAGTGGTAGTGTATGTGATTAGCATGTACAAGCCCAGGGATTTAATCCCTAGTATCCCCCCATTCAGTCTGTGGTGTAACATTCTGTGGTTTTAACAAATACACAGTAACCCAAGTATTCACTAGAAAATCATACAAAATGGTTTCATCACACTAAAAAAATTTCTAGTGCAACCTAACCTCTCTCCACCCTAACCTCCATTTGATTCATTTTCCTAACACAGAATGTACTTGACACTGCTTCTCATTTTATTCCCTTACATCATGTTCATATTTATAAACATATGTGATCTCAGTTCAATCCTAAATGTTTCCACTTAGCAGAAGATTGAATGAAACTCAGAGTAAGTAGCTTGGTCGAGATCTCAGTAAGTGTTAGTGCTGCCACTAGAACTTGTGCCTTTTGACTCCTGGTATGATGCTCTTTCTACTGCAAGATCCCTCCTTTTTAGCAGTGAGTGGGATGGTTGTGCAGTGAGATAAGAAGAAGAAAAGGTAGAAGTGGTGGTAAGTGATCATTTAAGCCATATTTTATAATAACAAAAGCTTTTATACTAAAAACAGGAAAAAGTGGAATTCTAGTTCTGGAAATTTGGTGAACTTGACACTTCAAAAACCCTTCTGCTACTCAACACCTCTAAAATGCTGGATAAATAAAAAATTTAAAACATCTTAAATATATCACTGAGCCAACAAGAAAGAGAAATCCTTACAAACCAAAAGTTAGCAAAATTACAGAGCTACATGAGTACTGAACCCAAAGTCAAATGAGTACTGAGCTCCAAAAGTTTAAAATGTATGAAAAAAACATGCCACAAAAATTCATCTAAATAAACCTCATTTGGTTTAACATTAGTAAATATTTTCATGTAATCCACTGGACTGTCAGGTTAAAGAAAAAATCACATGAGGAGCCGAGCGTAGTGGCGCACACTTTTAATCCCAGCACTTGGGAGACTGAAGTAGGAGGAGCTTTGTGAGTTCGAGACCAGCTTGGGCTAGAACGCAAGCGCAAGCCTGGCCTGAGCTGCATAGTGTGACCCTGCCTCAAAAAACTAGGGCTGGGAGTTTGGCTCAGTGGCTTAAGCGCCTGTCTCGCAGGCATGAGCTTTTGAGTTCAATCCCAGTGCCGCAAAAAAAAAAAAAAAAAAAAAAAAAAAGTTCACTTCAGAAGATACAGTGAAAACATTTGATAAAATTTGACAACCATTCATGACCCGAAATCAAATAAAACTTTTAGCAAATGTAGAATTGGAGAATTTCATTTACTTGATAAAAGTAAGTTTCCAAAAATCTACAATGCCATCCTTAAGGTGAATAGACCTATTCCCTTTATAAACATGAACAAGATAAGGAAGTTCATTATCAATGTTTCTACCCAGTACTGCACTAGAGATCCTGGCCAGCATAGTAAGAAACAAAAGGGGGAAAAAGAGGTAAAAGGGTTAAGAAGGAAGTACAATAATAAAACTATCACAATTTTCTAAGGACATGAATATCTACACAGAAAAAACTCCCAAACTTTACAAATGATTATTACTAATAATAAGGTTGTTAAGTAGGAGATCAATATCAGAAGCATAATTCTTTTTTTACATAATAGCAAAAATGTAGTTTAAAAACCTAATTTAAAAATATACTGTTTATAGGTGGGAGAAGTGGCATATACCTGTAATCCCAGAACTCTGGAATGGTAACATAGGAGGATGGCAAGTTCAAGCCTAGGCTGGGCAACTTAGTGAGACCCAATCTCAAAAAAAAAAAAAAAACACAAAAACCAAAGCTGACGATGTAGCTCAGTAGTACAGCACTCACTCAACATACATGAGGCCTTTTATTCAATCCCCAGGACTACAAGAAAAAAAAAAGCGTATTCATCTTATGTTTCTGTGTAACAACCACAAGCTTAGTACATAGTTTAAAGCAACACTCATTTATTATCTCAAAGTCCTGGTACTTAATTCCTGATACAGTGTAGCCTGGCTCTCTGCTCAGGGTATCACCAGGCTGAAATCAAGTCAGTCAGGATAGTGTAATCTCATCTGAAGCTCAGGGGCCTTTTACATTCCCAGGGTTGTGAACAGAATTCATCTCCTAGCCACTGTGAATCTTGGCTCCTACAAGTTGCCTACTGTTTCATGCCACGCAGTCCTTTCCACAACATGACAATTTGCTTCTTCAACAGGAGGATGTTGAGCGTAGTGGCGCACAGCTGTAATCCCAGCATTTGAGAAGTTAAGGAGTTAAGGAGGATTGCCAGGAGTTCAAGACCAGCCTGGGCTACAAAGTGAGTTCAAGGGCAGCCTGAACTACATGGTGAGGCCCTGTCTCAAAAAAACAAAAAACAAAATTAAAAAAAGGACAGCGTTTCTGATGCCTGCTAAAATGGAGCCTTATATAAAAATCCTCATTAAGGAAGCAACTATTCATCTATCATAGTCATAGGTCCCACTTACAATCGAGGACTACGTGGAAGGTGTACAGTGATGGGAAGGTGAGGGAGCAGGAATCTTGGAGATGAACTGTGTAATTAAGACTACCACAAAAAATTAGTGCAGGTAAGCATTTATGCATTGGATTCAGGCTGAACTCACACTGGTGAGCCTCTTGCCTCAGTCTCTTAGATAGCTGGGATTAGAGGTGTGTACCACATGCATAGCTCAGAAAACTAATACACTCTGTAACATGTGTAGTAAAAGACAGGCATAATAATGTCCATAGTCACTTTTCTGAATTTTTGTTACTGAGAGGAAAGAAAAAAGCCCAACCATTAGAATAAAGTAGATAAATTTCAGTAAATTCATATAATGAGATACTCTGTACTATTAAGTCAGTTAACTACAGGTACATTATTAAGAGCAATATTGAAGGAAAACTGTAGAAGAGTATATAAACAGTATAATTTTACTTATCTGATGTTCAATACTGTTCAGATATTTTATTCTTCTTATTTCTTTTTACAGAGGAAAGACTGGGCATGGGGGCAGACCCCTACAATCCCAGCACTCAGGAGTTGTGAGGTAGCAGGACTACTGTGAGTTCAAGGCCAGTCTGGGCTACACAACGTGTTCAAGGCCAGTCTGAATTACGAAGCAAGACCCTCTCTCAAACCTCCCCCGCCAAAGAGGGGAGGGAATTCAGGAAGCACAGGGCCCATAAAAGATGTTATGGATTATCTCTAGATGTCCCCCGCAAACCTTACGCAGTTATAGATGGAGCTTTTTGGAGGTGGCTGGATCTACAGGAGGTGCTAGGATTAAAGATGTGATGCTGGGATTGATTCATGGTACGATGCTAGGATTAAGGGTGCCCCACCTGGGTGTAAGGACAGATAGCCTGGATTGAATACAAGGGACAGAAAGAAGGTTGTTGTTGTCACTACTTATCACTGTTATTTTTGCTGCCTTCTGCCTGTCATGGACAGTTTCTCCTCTGTGACGCCGCTCCCAACATGTCTCCCCTGTTCCCTGATATACCCTATGACAAAATAGTTCTCAACATATTATAGATAAAAATAATTATGTGTTGTATGATTGACCACCTGTCATGTTGGTTCAAATTTGTCTCTGAACAAATGTTCAAGTTTAATAATCTTAGTATTTTGTACATTTATTGCTTCTTTAAGCAGAACATATGAACAAGCAAAGCATTGTATTAACTTATGAATTTGTATTTCTTCTTCCTTGTCTTTAAAATACAATGGCTAGGAGGGTTAGTGATCTGAAAACTTATATACACAAAAAATGGGGAAGAGGGAAGCTAATGTTTGTTTTACTACCAAAACAAAGAGAAGTCATTTTCCAATCATAAATTTTGTGTTCATGCTATTCTACCTTCAACGAATTGAAAATATCTACATTATAGACAGAACTCTGAAGGCTTTAAATTTTCTGAAAGTTATTTCTTCTTATTAATGTTGTGGTTTCCTACTGATTTAAAGAATAATGGGAGACTAAACATGTATCTACATAAAAGCATTTAGCTGCTACTAATAGTTTCTATACAAACATTGTTTTTACAGGCCATTCATTCTCTTAACATACATATGTATTAACCATATTTTAGGCAGCATGCTAAAGTGACAGAATGATGTTACATCTCAGTTTCTGACTGGGTTACTTAGGAAGACAGACTAATGACAGTTCTAAAATAGTGCCACAATCATCTGCGAATAAGCTAGGGACACATACAAAACTACTAAGTTGAAGGGGTAAGAAAAAGGGCCCAAGTACAATTGTGACACTTGGAAGAGTCTTCTGGTTAATGGTAAAAGGAGAGGAAGGGAGCTCTAGACAAAGAAAATCTCAAGTATAAAGGCATACTGGCATGAGAAAGTGTGTAAATGTTAGAACCACAAGGTCAAATATGAGGAATGGCCAGAGAGAGGCTGAAAATATGGGCAAGATAAAGATAATGGAGTGCTCTGTATAATACGCTAAGGGATTCCAATCTGTCCTGTAAGGTACCTGTGTGGAACTGTAGGGATTTGTACCTGTATCCTCAAGACTAAGAGATTTCTCCCGGAGAACCTTTTATTTTCAATTTGACAAAACTCCAAACAAAGAATTTTAACAAAAGGATACTCTAGATCAAGACCACCTTTCACATGAGTGCTGTCACAAGACTTTAGTTTGCACATTTGTATTTAGAGTGCACTGTGCATTCAACAAGATGTACCATTCGTCACTGGTGCCTGATAATGAGAAAAGAAGGGGGACTACTGCATGCACATAATGTTGTCAAGTGAAGAGCCAAGGAAATCATGTAATTTAAGTAAAGGCAGGGGGCACTAAGTAATCTTTCAACACCAGGGCGATACAGATTGGACAGTACACCATGGAGGATAGAATTAGTTTGCTTTTGGAACTCTGTAGGTCCTGCAAAATAGTCTCATTGGTCACAATGAATAAGCATTCATGTGAATTTGCTGGTTTTCTTATTAGTCCTGGGTATTGTAGTTGTATAAAAGATATAGTTTATATCTAGTTTTGTATTTATACATATTTAATACACTAAAAATTTTTAACAATGGAATATCCTGGATATTGATTCTAACTTGAGAAATTCTGCAATGGGTTTTAGTAGCCACTGAAAGACTGTAATGTGCAAGTTAACACCTTTGTGCTTTAGAACAATCACTGTGGAAGAAGTACCTGTATGTATTACAAGGTTACTTAATAATGTGACAAAAATAGTAAGGTCTGAAACTACTCAGATGAAAAGATGGGTAAGTGTTAGGACTTGACTCTGGGTGGAATAAAGGGGCATGTAGAATAACGCCCCTTGGTGATTTGATCATAATGACCAAAGGAAGACAAACAAGTGGAGGCAAAGAGGGAAGAGAAAAGATGAGTTAAGACTCAGCAATGATTTGAATTTCATTTCATCCAAAGAAACTGGTCTTTTCTAGGTTCCAGTTCTCTCAATGACAGCTGCATTAATAAATGACCAAATCAACCATTATAGCACTCTCTAAAAATGTACAAAGCACCCCACCGTATGCTGTAAATAAGTCATGAAAAATCAGCAAAAGCCAGGTGCTGAATGAAAAGCAGCAAGGTTAAAAAGATACAGCTTTTTTATTTATTTTTTTTTTTTTCTCTAAACGCCCAGCATACTCGCCTAGTACTGTGCTTTTTGGGCTGGCTGTCATAAACGATCACTTATTACCTAAAAATAGGAGGCAGCACGCCAAATTCACGTGGGAGATGGGAAGACAATACCCTCAAGAGACATAAGGCGATGGGACCTAAGGTTATTGAAAATTTAACGTATTAGGAGCTTTGAACACACAAGCTGGGCCAGTTAACAGTTTGTTGTCTTTTACTTAGAGAAATCAACGTCAACTATCTTAGATACTTCAATAAAAATGTGAGCATTTCATATTTTATTCCCTATAAGAAAAAAGTAGTAATTATGTCCAAACCATCCACTTTCTCCACAGGCCACACAAAGGCGGGCCTGGGGGTGGGGGAGTAATTCAATCCTAGTTCGGTGGGAAAGTCAGTATCTTCTACCAGTAATCATAATACGTACTGTACAAAGCATAGTGTTTATACACCCAAAATGTTTAAAAGTCAACTTCACCAACAGTGTCCACAGCTAAGGGGAAAGCCGCGGGGCGTACCTCGGGAAGGTTGCACTCGACACAGCGGCCCTCCAGACAACTGGCCAGAGCCTCCCACAGCAAACAGCAAGGGTAGACACGCGTCACGGTATCGAGGCGGGAAAGGAGGCAAACCGGAAGGCACAGAAGCAAACGAAGCGGGACCAGGAGGTGGCAGCACAGCGCCCCCAGGGCTCGCGGCGCCCGCCTTGTGCACAACCCGGAGAGGCGCACTAGCCCACGGCGCAGCCTCTTGACATACCCGAGGGGCGGTGTCGGGCCGGGACGTCTGAGGCGGGACCCGGGCAAGAGCTCGCGCCCCGCGGCCCGATGGGAATTGTAGTCCAGAAAGAAGTCAGAGGGCACTAGGAACTACATTTCCCGGTGAGGGAGCAGCTACGGCAGGCCACGAGGTACAGCGACATCGCACTGCCTGCTGTTGGAGAGCGCCAGAAGAGCAGGCCGGGAAGGGATCTTGTTTGTTGTTTCCTTTTTCCCGTGCTCAGGGAGGTTTGGCTCGGCTTTTCCTCGCCCCGCTGCTGGATGCCTCTTCCCCAGCATTAGTTTTTTTTTTTTTTCTTGAAATTCAGAGGTGGCGGCTGCTGCTCGGTGAGGGAGTGAGGGGCGCGCCCCTTCTTCAACCCAACCAAACCTGCGACTGCCTGAGCCTCCATGGGCCCGACCCGGAAGCCCAACGTGTGCAGCCAGCTGAGTCGCCGGGCGCTGGGCTTCTTCGCCCGCGACGCAGGCGTGGTGCAGAGGACAAACCTGGGCATCTTGAGGGCGCTGGTGTGCCAGGTGACCGCCTACCGGCCGGGGACAAAATAAATGCAGCGGGGCGCCTGGGGGATGCAGGCATTACGCTCGATAAAACTCTCTTTCAGAGGGTAACAAGCGATGGGGAGAGGATTACCAAATAGGTGTTAATAGGGCCACCAGATGGTTTTAGTTTTAAGCTTCTTATGCCTTTCTGCAAACAGTCTTTAAAAGTTGGGCAACCAATTGACCCAAAACGTGCGAGCAGAGTGAGGAGGACATAAAATAATGTTTTAAAATAACGGATGTGAAATTACTTTGAAAATAGTAAATCTAACCATCTAGCTTAAAGTGAATGCACAGTAGAGGGTTATGTGTTCTATTCTAAACCGAAATTCCTTGTGTCTTTCAGGAAAGTACTAAATTTAAAAATGTTTGGACAACTCATTCCAAGTCACCTATAGCCTATGAGAGAGGAAGAATATATTTTGACAATTATCGGTGTTGTGTCAGCAGGTAACTTTTAGTTATAATTTTCGTTGTCATTTACCTGACAATTTACCTAATTAATCTTTAATTTTTACAGAGCTGCATGACTACCTTAGTACTTAGTAAAATAAGATAGTGGACAAAATGGGTACAAAATAAGACTAAGTGGTAAAATGCATGTAATTCAGAAATTTTGTTAAATATAAAGTTGTAGGTTGAGGTTTGTAGAATACCATTTCAAAGCAAAACGAAATACTAAGGCAAAATGATAGACTGCTCAGAGAACTGTTTAGTGTTTTATGATACTTAAAAGATAACACAGTCAAGTGAACTTGTTACCAAATAATCAGATGTTGTTTTAGGGAAAGGTTTTGTTTTTGAAGTACTTGTATTTTTTCTGAGACAGGGTCTCATTAAGTAGTTGAGGCTGGCCTCGAACTTGTGGCAGTCCTCTTGCCTCATTCTCCCTGGTGCTGAGATTACAGGCACGTGTCACCACACCTGGCTGCTTGAATTTTTTTTCAGAGAATTTTTCAAGTAAAAGCATGTTTATAAATCCAAGATGCCTTAAGTCAGCCTCATCCCCAACCATTCAAGAATGACACTGACAGGAAAGCCATGGTGAAACCCCCACAATACCAATTATTTAAGATTCAAAAACTCAAAATTTACTATACTTGTTTTACTGCATTCCCTCACTTCAGTTTGTGTCTCTAAAAATTATGGAAATTTTCTTCATAAAAACTTAATATTAAGACAGACGTATACTATACTGTTTACCATTTAAAGTGTCCTCTTCAATAATGCTCATAGACTCATCAATATGGTTAATTTTGCAGCAGTTTCATTGTTCCCGATCATAATCCCAAAGGACACATCCTGAATGCTATAATCCTGAGTGTTAAAATCACAATCCTAAAGATATTAACATCCCAAGTATTATAGTATTGAAAGTCAAAATCTCAAAAGGTAATTCTCATTTTAAAAAAGATTTCTGTAAGAGAGCTAGAAAGGCAAATTCTGGGGAAGGATTTAGTGCCTTTTGGTTGTACACAAGATCATTTATTTCATGGATGGTGCTGGGACCCAGGAACAGAGTGTTCCTGATTCCTCCCCCTTGTCTTTGGTAACGCTGCTGTCGTTTATATTACTTACCTGTATGTTATAATCACTGAATACCATGTTGCTGTTTTTATTTTGAGCAAACTTTTTTTAAAATCAATAAAGATTAAGAAAAACAAGAAATTTTGTTTTACCTTCATTTATTCCTTCTCTAACCCTTTTCTGTTCTTTATATAGAACTAATTTTCTGATGTATCATTTTTTTCTCTTGGAGAAATTTTTATATTTCTTGCAAAGCAGGTCCTTGGCCAGCATACTTTCTTAGCTTTTGTTCGTCTGAGAAATTTATCTTTCTCCTTCACTATTGAGGGATACTTTTTCTGGGTACTGAAATTCTAAGTTCGTGGGGTTTTTTTTTTGTCTTTTAATGCTTTAGATATTTCCATTCTCTGCTTGGTTATATGATCTCTGAAAAGAGAAGCCTGATGTAATTTTTATCCTTGTTTCTCTATGAATAAGGTGATTTTTTTCCCTCTTCTCCAACTTTTAAGATTTTTCTTTTTGTTTTTTATTCTCTCCTTTTAATGTGATATACCCAGGCCCTAGATATACTTCAGGCTATAGTATTCTCAGATGTACCGCACCAGGGTAGAGCCCCCATTTCACCTTTGGAGCCTGGATAGAAGTGAGCCCCTTGTTTCTCCCTATTGCACTCATCCAGGACTCAGATTCCACAACAGACAACTGGGAGCTGGCTAAGCCCAGCTCCTCCCTTCCCCCAAGTTAGCCCTCTTAAGTGAAACAGCCAGAAGAGGGAGCCCTGTGCTCTTTTCTGCAGCAGTCTGGAGTGGAGTGTCCATTTTGGAAACTGGTAGTGAAAGGGAAGGAAATATGCTTTGGATTAAACAGAACAGACACTATTCCTATGGAGCTCTGGTAGATTTTATTGAGTAAATGTGTCTTCATCTGACATATGTCTCCAGGAACATTTCCAGAGACATTAAGTAGTTGTCCTTTTGTAATTTTTAACAGGTTTGCTAAAGAGTATCCATTAAGCCTGTCATGCTAGAAGTAGAAATCAGGATGTTTTCTTATATGATCATAAGAAAAATTAGTATTAATTCTTTGCTGCCATTTAATTTCCAGTTCATAACTTCCCTAATTTAGAAGTACTTGCTTTGATTTAGAACAAAATTTTGAAATGAGTGGCATCGATTGGTGTTCTAATGGTACATAATGTTGGAGTTCTTTAACTGCCACCCGGGGTGTTTTACCCACACGTTAGAATCACAGATGAGGCTGCTTTCATTCTTGTGAAATTCTATTCAGTTTAAACCTTTCAGTCAGAGAGATATCAAAGGTGAAATAAAATGTCACCTTGGAAATTGTTTCTCTTTTAACAGTAGGTTAATTTTAAAGTGCTCACTTAAGTGAAAACATCGATGATCATCTCTCAGTAGTAATCAGAAAAATGCAGTCAGGCATAGTGGCACGCACATACCTGTAGTCCAGTTCCTGAAGAGGTTGAAGCAGTAGAAATTATTTGAAACCAACCTGGGCAGTGTACCAAGAGTTTGTCTCATAAATAAGACTATTTGTCCCATCAGAGATAACAGTGTTCAATATTGGTAGAAGTGTAAACCTTTTCAGCCTTTCTAAAAGGTAATTTAGTAGTAAAAAAAATTCCAGAGTATTTTCTTTTTTGTCTGTGAATTTTTATTCTAACACAGTGGAACCATTTTTATCTACTAATTTTCATTTCAGATGTGCTTAAACAGTTTTTGAACTATGGAAATGAAGTTATCCACAATAAATGTTCAGGGGTAAAAAAGATCAATATGATATAATTTTGGAAAACAGTGTCTAATGTAGCTAATGTATGTAAAGAAAAACTAGAAAATGAACCAAAAGGTTAGTATTTATTTTTGATAGTTTTATAGTATTGTAAACTATATTCTTATAATGTTTTTCGGGGTTTTTTTCTATATATAGTATATTCCAAATTCTGTGACCAGAAAAAAGTAATGTACATGAAAAGAGGAAGACAAATAGAAAATTGTATTTTGGTATTCCAAATCTTTGTATGGAAAAGTGTCTCAAACATGAGCAATTACGACTTCCATTATTAATAACAATAATTTGTTTTTTTCTCTTTCCCAGTGTTGCATCGGAGCCGAGAAAACTTTATGAGATGCCAAAATGTCCCAAGTCAGAAAAAATAGAGGATGCTTTATTATGGGAATGCCCAGTGGTGAGATTTGTTTTCAAAGCATCTGTAGCCTAGAAGAACTGGTTATTGTTAATATATGAAGGATTAAAACTTAAGGATCATAGTAATTCCTAAATCTTTAGAGCAATCAAAAAGAGAACATATCCTTGATTATCATGTTTCCTTATCTTAAAAATCATTAATACTATTAATATTTTAAAAATTAGATAGTTTCTTTAAATCTTAAAAACTAGGAATGTACTTTCCAGTTCATCAGATTATAAATCCTCACTCATAGCACTGACTGCTCATAATTCAGGAAATGTTAGAGACTGATTAAAATATTTTTAACAATATGAGCTAGTTTATAATTATATTTAAAATGTGTTTAAGAGATTATTTCAGTGAGTTTGACCCCCGGTTCCAAAAAAAAAAAAAAAAAAAAAGAGATTATTCCACCTATTACACTGAAGTAATAAAGTATTTAGAGTAACAGTTATGTTAAATAGATTGTTGAAAGTGAATTCTTAACTATTCCTCCATGAATATTACTTGGAAAACTGTAAGATAAAAATAAAATATATAATAACAAGATACACTCATTCCATCAGACCAGCCTTGCCCTGGTGGTATTTTTCAGACCACTGTTTCCGTGCGATGTTAAAGTTAGATAAGTGCCAAAGGAATTGAGAGAAATTGGACTGTGGAAAAATAAGTTTAGAACATTCCAAGTATAAAAGATTAAATAAGTTTGTTTATAGAATTATTTCTCAGAGCCTTTAATACTAATATACATAATGATTATAAGTCATTTTCCCAAACTCTTGGTGGAACTTTTTTTTGAGGAATATTTCTAAGTAAATCTTTCATGTCATCACTGTTCTAAGAAATGCACTTAGAAAATACTACCAGAAATTAAGCAGGTCTTTAAATCTGGTTGGTTTGTTCTTCAGGAAAAACAGAATCCCCAGTAGATGACCAATATTTAACCCTAAACAGTACTTAAAGGATAAGAGGCTATATTCTAAAGTTTTTGTTAAAAAAATTTTTAGGCTGATTTTATACGCATTGTAATTTTCTGGAATTTCTGCTTTATTTTTCATTGGATACTTATTCTCTGTTCATAGAAAGCTCCTTTATAAATGTTAGAAAGCCTGGAATTTCCATTTTCTTCTTCAACTTCTTATTTTGAAGCTATAAATAATTGTTGTGCTGTCAGCAACTTAAAGCTTTTTAATCCATTTTCATGGGGTTTAAGGGTGGGGTAGAAAAATGACAAATTTCTTACTTGAGAATTTTGAATGCACTTCTACAAAACAGAAGATTTTAGAGCAATCTTAATCACATCAAAGCACTTCTGTAAAAATAAAATTTATAGTAACCTAATTCTTCTGTTCACACTCCTTTAACATTTAGACGTTTTGTTCTCACTTGCAGCGAAGCAAGATTTTCCATTAAGAAAAACTAAGAAGCGTATGTATTGTTGTTAATGTACCAATGTGAAACTACTTTTAAATTAATACCCTTTTTTGAGACAGTAAATAAAATAGTGTAAATATACAGAAGACAACTTTTAGTTTAGGAAAATAGTTCAATTCTCTTATATAAGCTGCCTCAAGTGCTTTTCTAATAGACAAGATATGAAAAGTATATTTTATAAAACATTAAAATCTCCATGAAATATGCATACATAAGACATTGTAGAATAAAAGTATTTGTGTTTGTCTGTGAATTAGTGTAAGACTTCTGGTAGATAAGTTTAAAAAATATCACCAAAAAGCAAACTTCTTTCTGTAAGAGGGCACATCTTTAGAAGCATATGTAAAATAACTGCCCTCATTCTTTTCTGTTCACTTGTGGCCTAAGCAAATACTAAATTAATTTCAACTTCTCAATCTTTTTTTTGTTGTAGCCATTTGAGGGGGTTGGTTGTTTTTGGTTGTTTTAGAGGTATGGTCTCACTGGGTAGCCTAAGCTAGGCTCAAACTGTGTAGGCCCAGGCCAAAGTCAAACTTGTGATCTTCCTACGTTATCTTTCTGAGTACTGGGATTCCAGGTGCACACCACCACTCCCAGCTCATTAAGGTCTCTATTCTTAAATTTTTTCTTAAAACTACCTTTTAATTGCACAATTCAAAGCAGATACTTTGCTTGTCTTTCTCTTCCTGTATTACACTTCCACCTTGTGGTAGCTCCTCTATGACAGGCGTGCCCACACAGCTGTCATTCTCCCTTTCCTGGACTACTCAGTAGTAACAGGTCATCTTTACAACCACTTTCATCTTCCACTCTTTTTGACTCTCTTCATGTTGGATTGTAGCTTATTGGAGGTTGGAATAGAAGCACATTAAACAATGGGGTAATTTGCATTTTGCCACCTTGACTTCCCTGTAAAGGAAAACAAATCCTGTAGTAAAGAAAAAGGGGATAATGTGAATGTTCTATCATAAGACTTTTTCTTTTAGTTATAGGGCTTGAACCCAGGGTCTCCCAAGTGTGCTGGCTAGTAGCTACGCTGCTATACGTGACTTTTTTTCTTTCTTTCTGAAACGGGATTTCATTATGCAGTTCAGGCTGGCATTAAACTCGCTTTATAGCCTGGGTTGGCCTCAAACTTGCAGTGATCCTCCTACCTCAGCCTCCTGAGTGCTGGAATTACAGGCATGCACCACCACACCTGGCTACATGATTTTTAAGAGCTATTTTTATTATCATAGCAACAATGTCAGTATTTCTACTATAGTTATTACTAACATTTGTTGAATATGTAGTAAATAAGTTATTTCAGGCAGCGTTTTAAAAACTTTATGTGAATAAACTCAGTAAGTTAATGATGAAAATAACCCAAAATCATTCCTTCTTTTAGTTCCCTATTTGTGTGTTTAAAATTTCTTTTTTTTACAGCCAGGCGTGGTGGTGCACGCCTTTAATCCCAGTACTCGGGAGGCTGGGGTAGGAGGAGTGTTGTGAGTTCCAGGCCGGCTTGGGCTACAACGCGAGCACAGGGCCGACCTGAGCTACATAGTGCGACCCTGCCTCAAAAAAACCAGGGCTGGGAATTTGGTTCAGTGGCTTAAGCGCCTACCCTGGCAGGTGCGAGGTTGTGAGTTCAATTCCTGGTGCTGCAAAAAAAAAAAAAAAAAATTTCTCTTTTTGTAAGCCGGGTATGGTGGCATATGCCTATAATTCAGCACATGGGAGGCTGAGGCAGGAGGGTTGCTGTGAATTCAAGGTCAGTCTGGGATATGTAGTAAGACCCTGTTTCAAAAACTAGAAAAACGAGACCAGTTTTTTTCTTGTGTTTACTTATTTGACTCTTTAAGTTTAGCAATTTTCTTTGGACATTGATTACTGTATATTGTTCATGGCCAAATGTTTCATTTTTACACCTCATTTTTTTTAGGGGGATGTACTTTCCAATCCATCAGATTATAAATCTTCACTCATAGCACTGACTGCTCATAATTGGTTACTTCGTATATCAGCGACTTCAGGAAAAATTCTCGAAAAAATATATCTCGCCTCTTATTGCAAATTCAGGTATTAACTGCGGCTTGTTATTAAGATTTTGTTATAAAAATTTAAGGCTTATAGATCTGGAAATTTAAAACCTCATGCCCCAGTTTTCCAGTGCTTAACCTAAGCTTAATTTTCTAAACCTATTTTTTTTTGCTTGTGACTATATTTGAATATTTGTGGACTGAGACTGTCTATCTTTTTGCTTTGATTCCTAATAAGTATCTGATCTATACATAATAGTTCATATACATTTAAAAAAAATTTAATGCCCTGTGTTACCCTTCTACAACTAATGTTTTCTGTGTAAGGTAAACCTTATGGTAGGATTTCCTGAAGGCTAGTCTTTTTCAGTTAAATTATCTGCCTACTAGAATTCAAGAACTATTTTTGTAACTATTGGTTCTGTCAGTTAGATACACATTTTTGGGGTGACTATGGGTATACAATTTTTTAAAATAATAATACTTTTACAACTTTCATTTTAAAGTAGAAATTTCTTCCCTAAATTTTGAGTGCTCTTAGATCAGAAACAATTTTATCTATCAATATTCTGGAAGGATTAAAATTATTTAATTCATTTATCAATTTATTTTTTAAAATAGATTGCTTTTATAATGCAAGTGAAAAACTTTATAATGTCTTGATTTTAAGTACAAGGAAATTGACTCAAATTATTATACTCTCCACTTTATTTTAAAAGGTACCTGAGCTGGGACACTCCTCAAGAAGTCATCACAATCAAGTCAGCTCAGAACAAATGCTCAGTATTGGCATGTCAGGTAGACATGATTAAACATTCAGTAAACCAAGAATTTGCTTCCTTAGGAACTAGTCTGTAAATTTGTTATGAAAGAACTAATCATCTTCGATTTGTGAAGCATGCTATTAGATTTGGTAGGTAGATTATTTTTTCTGAAGTATTTTATTAAAATGGACTCTCCTCCCCCCCCCAATACTATAACAAGTATTTATTTCCTCTCAGTAGTCTCATCTTTAATGTGAACTATAGCTTTTTCTCACTAGAATTCTTGATTACAAAATAGCCAAAAACTATTCTGAGTGCTTTTCCTGTATTAACTCATTTAATCTTTAACATAAACCTTCAAGTAACTATTATTGTCCATTTCATAGATAATAAGTCTGAAACCTCCACAGGTTAAATAACTTTTTGCAAAGTCACAGTGCTGGTAAGTGGTAGAACTTAGACTAAAGACAGTGTAGTTCCAGAGTCCTTATTCTTACACGTTTTTATCAGGCTGCCCCTTCTTTAAAGTCCTATAAGAGCTGGGTGTGGTGGCGCCCGCCTTTAATCCCAGCACTCAGGAGGCTGAGGTAGGAAGAGCATTAAATGAGTTCAAGGCCGGCTTGGGCTACAACGCGAGTGCAAGGCTGGCCTGAGCTACACAGTGCGACCCTGCCTCAAAAAAACCAGGGCCGGGAGTTTGGCTCAGTGACTTAAGCGCCTGTCTGACAAGGCGCGAGATTGTGAGTTCAATCCCTGGTGCCGCAATAAAAATAAATAAATAAAAATAAAGTCCTGTAACTTACTGACAAGTAAAGTTTATATAAAACTCCACGGTAACTTTTAGTAAATTAAGTAGTTTCTCTGATTTTACCTTATTTAAATAATCACATCCAGCACTCTCTTATCAACCTTCTTTGTCCAGCAGCTTGCACTTTTTATGATGGTTATCTATAAATATTTCTGTTCTCTTCCTATATTCTGTCTAATCACATTGTTCATGCCTTTTATTGGAATCTACTCACCCATTTCTTGATTTATTGAGTATGCCAATCTAAGGAAAAGATCCCTGTCTATCTCTCACAAATATTTTTCTCCTTTCACTATGCTGCCATCTTTGCTTTGGTAAAGGAAAATTCATAGAACAAAATTCATAGTAACAAAATAGCAAAACATTTATGAGAATTCTCCAAATACCTTGTCTAATGTGCCTTTTTAAGAACTTAAATTCCTGAAGAGCAAGCAAATTTTAAGTCTAATTTTACATAGTACACAAAGGTTTTTCGTTTACCATCTTCTGATGAAATTAATAAAAGTTTTCAGTAGTTTTTTAATTTTAGAATGTTTTCTCACAATCTTTAGCCAGCAACTAGTAGTTCTTGTCAAAATATATAAATAATATCTTTCCTTTGGACTTTAGGAATTTGGAAGAAGTCTGATCTATACCTTGAAGATCTTTTGTTAAATATATATCCCTTTCAAAGGGAGAATCCTAAGAATTTTAAACATTACCGTGTATTGTTTGTTTGTTTGTTGTTGTTGTTTCTAATTTAGCTATGACAGGTTTTATGGTTCTGTTGAAGTAGGTCTCACTGTGATAGGCAGACCCCTTTACCTACCACAAATTTAAGACATTTTCTTGAACCCTGTACTGAAGAAATACAACAGATTATTTTACATTTCATTATGGGAATAAATTGACTAGAACTTGTTCATTTTGAACCAGAAAAATTGCTCAAGATTATACTATTGTTTTTTTTTTCTCATTTTACACAGATGTATCAGTGCAACATTACTTTCAATGATAATGACCATGACAACTACATGTGCTTTGATTAGGCCTTTTATTGTTAGAACGCCAATGTACAATATAAATGCACAGTATTTTGTTGCTGAAAAATGTTTACAGTTCTCATAAATTTTTGTGTGCATATTTATATGTGTATATCTATATGTTGTAGCTGAAGATTTAGTGAGCATATTTTAAATATGTTTGTCTTTCTTTTTAGGTGACTTTTCAGTCTAGGTCAATAAATGTTTTCAGTTTGTGAAAACCTCTGTATGACCACATTCCAAGACAGATAGATGTTTTCAGCTTATAAAAACAGTATTTCTGAAGTACTTTGGAGAGCTGCCTGTAATACTGTTCTTTCCTTTTAGGCAGGCATTCAGCAGACAGTTTTGTTATACCTTGCAGTATTCCGAGTTCTACCTTTTTCACTTGTAGGGATTGTAGAGATCAACAAAAGGGTAAGAACTTATTTCTTACTTAATTGCAGTATTAATTTTATGGACAACAAGATTACTGTCATTATTTAATTATTTGTTAGATGTTTTGATTGGAAATGTTCCCATGACTTAGTCATTTCAGATCAAAGTATCTAACATTTAACTTGAGAAAACAGCCCCCTACTCCTTCCTCTTTGTGCATGTTTCTATGCTTCTCAAATGGATAGTGTTAGAAACCTGTGATCATTAACAAACTACTGTTTTATAAAATTATGAAGTGCATAAGGTAGTTTTTTCAAAGGAAATATTTCCAAAGCTTATAAAAATGATCATTAAGCTGCAAAATATGTGTCATTTTAATTGCAAGGTGTATGTCTAAAATTTGCTTTATGGTATATAAACAAGGCTTATAATTAAATGCGTAAATTTTCTCCATTATTCAGTTTTGGATTTTATTGTTGGTGTTTTTCTTGAATTGTGGAGTAGTTACATGGGAGGAAAGAGGTGACAATTTTCAGTGGAGTGGAAGAATCAGTGTGGTGGGGAATATAGCTCAGTGTGGTACAACACTTGTCTAGAATGTATGAAGTCTGGGTTTCAATCCTGAGCACCAAAAAAAGAACCTGTAGTCTTCTACTTTGTTCTGGTGAATGGTTATTGGACTCTTTTTGTCTTTAAACACTGACGTGTTTTAGAAGAGAAGATCTTGAGGTTCTACTAATATTCACTAGCAAATAAGATGAATGAGTTAAAGGGCTAGGGATTTAGCTCAGTGGTGTAAGCACCTGCCTGGCAGGCGCAAGGTTGTGAGTTCAATTCCCAGCACCAAAAAAAAAAAAAAAAAAAGATGAATGAGTTTAAACAGTTTAGGATTATGTAAGTGTAATACAATGAGTAATATTAGTTATCATATATTATTCATTTTGAAGCAGGCACTTTGAGTATTTGACATTGTAATAATTAAGAGTTAAGCAGATATGCAAATTCTGAAAGTAGTGGATGAAAGAGATTTGAAAAGTGTAAATCAAATTTTAGAATAATATGGCTACTTTATTACAGCATTCATTGTTTGAAATGTTTGAATTATACAACTCTTCCTTTCAAAATGGGGAACAAGGATCAGTGAATTAAAAAGTCATGAGCGAGTCAACATCAAAGCCAACTGTAATTATCTTTCAAAGAGATGGCAAAAAGCAGAATTTATAATTTAGTCATTCTCTTTGTGCTTGCGGTTTAGGTAATTGTGAATATTTATTACAGTCTACAATAGAAATGAGCACTTAACAAAATCATAAATTGTTCCTGTTTATTCTTATGTATCCACAGTAATCATTTGAAGGATTTGGTTTTGATTATAGTTGGCATTATTGAAATTAAAGCATATTTTTCACTTACTATGCATAATAAAACTACCCAGGGGCCAGGTTCCTGGGTAGTATTGTGTACTCTATAGACATTTATTGAGATTGTAAATCTTCACTAAGCTTTCTTGAGTAGAAAAAGAAACAAATTTTCATTTCACATCTACCATCTTTCATTGCTAAGAATATTTGCCTATATTGGCAAATATTAAATATTTTTAATATTAATATAATAATAATTATTAATAATTAATATTAAATATTGTTAACTATTAAAATAGGCATAGAATAATGTTACTTATCTAAGCTATATGCATTCAGTGCATAGAACAGAAACTTTTAAGGAACAATGAGCCAAAACCTTACTCAAGGCCAGGTAGGCTAAATGTCTCTGTAGACATTCGGTCTTTAGCATGTTTTGTTTTTATGTGGCTCAAAAAAAAAAAAAAAGCAGTATTAGAAATTAAAGCACAAGATAATAAAATCTGGAGATGTCTATTTCTCTTATAATTACTTTCCTAGACCAGTCTTTTCACCTCTGAATAGCTAAAGTCTATCTCTTTATAAAGAACATTTTAGTAATAAAGAATGGGTTCCTGCCAGGATATGCATGGTAGGTTAAAAATTCATTTAGAATTCCATGGCCTTATTATATAAATGTTACAATGTTCTTGAGGATTAAGATTTATTATTAGATTTTTTTTTTTTTTTTTTTTTCAAAACAGGGTCTTACTTTGTAGTTCTGCCGGCCTTGAACACACTGTGCAGCCCAGGCTAGCCTCAAACTCATGGCAATCCTCCTGCCTTAGCTTCCCAAGGCACGCTGGGATTACAGGTATACACTACCACACCCAGCTGTTAATAAGTTTTGACAAAGCTATGAAGCAAATAAATGCTGGTGCATCATTTTGAGGGGGATGTGTCACACTTTTTTATTGCTCCAGTCTGAGAATCTAGTGGCTTACTGCTCACGCCTACTAACACCCTCATCTCAAGTTGCTAAGTTGTAGTTAAGTTTTAACATTAGGCAACAAGGTTGTAATGGTTACCTGAATTTTAAGCAAGAGTACAAAACATTGTGAACACTCAGAGGATTGACCTGGTCTTTTCTCAGGTGATATCTGCCTTTCCCCCCAGATTTTCGGGAACGTTACTGATGCTACGCTGTCTCATGGGATACTAATTGTGATGTACAGCTCAGGACTGGTCAGGCTCTATAGCTTCCAAGCCATCACTGAACAGGTAGAGAAAATTGGAATTTGCTATACTATGAATTTTGGACTATTATTTTTTTTAATGAAATGTTTTTAAAGTATATGTGTAGTTATCAAATTCATAAAACTATAGAAATCCAAAAGACAAAGTAACCTTTAAAAGAGGGGTGGGGAAGATAAATACAAAGACTCTTGAATAAAGACATCTTCTCTGTTATATACATGTGAATTTTTTTTTTCTCTCAGACAGCAAATATATAGGTGTTAAAGCCACCATTTTTGTTTTGTTTTGTTTTTAGTTCATGCAACAGAAACTTGACTTAGGGTGTGCATGCAGATGGGGTGGGACTACTGGAACTGTAGGAGAGGCTCCCTTTGGCATCCCTTGTAATATTAAAATCACAGGTATGGCTACTATATAGTATTTTTCACCTTAAATAAGTGGTCATATAAATAATTACTAATTGTAATCATCCAAATGTTTTTCTCTATAGTTATAAACTGATTTATTTTACTTCTGTACAACATAATCCTTGTTATTGAATAAATGTCAACAAAATTGTTTTAGCTGCTGCTTGAACCAAAGGCCTGGGAATGCTGAGTCTTGCTTGACCAGAGACCTTTGGAAGCACTTTGTATTTCTGATCTTTTATATCTTTATCTGAAAAATGAAGAGTTGCAACGAATAGTGCCATTCTTGCTCCCTTATAACTTAATATTTTATATTTTGTGAAATACTTTACAATTTATGAAGGTTGTTTTCCAAGGAAAATGTTATCATGCATTTGAACATAGATAGGACTAGATACAGTGAGGATCTTCCAGTATGCTTACAGATTGGCAAAGCACAAAAAAGAGAATTCTGTAAATATAGTAAATATGTTATTTATTTAATTAACTTGTTAAATTCAGCAGTTTATTTAGAGAACTCAAACCACTATTAAACCATAAGTATTCAGGGTACATCTCAGGAATTCAGGAATGGTTTAATGATTGCAAATAGACACAAAAATCACATGAGTTAATTAGAGAAAATACACTTTATTATCGTAATGTCTTTTCATTCTTAGTTCATTAAGAATCACTCCTAGTAACACTGAAGGTACTTCCTTCTATTTCTAACCAATAAGCAACATGCTTTAACATGAAACACAGAAGGTAAAATAAATAAGTAAAATAAAATTACTGTTCTGTTTTATATTTTTGTCTTTTAACTCACAGCAGACTTTCTCTTTGTTGTTGTTCTGTTGTTTGTGGCATCAGAACTTGAACCCAGGGCCTTGCACATGCTAGACAAGCTCTCTACCACTAAGCCACACCCCAGCCTCATGCTGAATTTCTTGATCCCAATTAAAACTTTACCCGTAATGCATACACAATAGTCCTACACCTTCAATACCAGTGCTGCTACTAAAAATTAAAGCATGGACTAAAGATTCTTTTTTCCTCAGTATGCAGCCCCAACAGTATATATAGAGTAATGTGTTCAAAGGTAATTTGAGACCATTTTTCTATAGGATTGGATTACCAATTTGATATCTGTGACTCCATTTGTTTCTTTGACTCCATTTGTTTGTTTGTTTTCCGTTTTTTAGGTTTCCTTTTTCCTTGTTGATTTTATTTTCTACCACCCCCCCGTGCCCCTCCCCCCGCCACTAGCTAGGGATTGAATATAGGGCCTTGCGCACACTAGGCCAAATGCTCTACCACTGATCTACATCCCAGCCTTTGATTTTATTCTTGCAGTTACAAAATGTATGTATAGTTGAAAGGTCAGAACTACATGAAAACTTACACTCAGAAACTTAGCTTCCAAGCCTTCCTCTTCCATCCTGTTGTTACTTTCCTCCCTGTCACATCTGCCCTCAGAAGTAATGATTTGTTTGTTTCTAGTTTATCCTTCTCTTGTTTTTTTTTTTTTTTTTTGCAAATATTTACTTTAAATATTGCCTCCTTTCCTACACCAAGAATTGCATATACTCTGTTCTGTACTTTGTATTTTTGCTTAACACATATCTAAATTTTTAAACATTTATATGACTAAGTGTTCCTTACATTTTAAAATTATAGAAAATTGTCATTTCCTTTCTTTTACTATTTTATTTTATTGTTATTTTTTATTTCTTTTTGTTTTTTTGAGATAAGATCTCACTGTGCACGCCTTTAATCCCAGCACTCAGGAGGCTGAGGTAGGAGGAGCATTGTGAGTTCTAGGCCAGCTTAGGCTACAACGCAAGTGCAAGGCCGGCCTGAGGCGACCCTGCCTCAAAAGACCAGGGCTGGGAGTTTGGCTCAGTGACTTAAGCACCTGTCTGACAAGGCGCGAGGTTGTGAGTTCAATCCCTGGTGCCACAAAAAAAAAAAAAAAGAAACCTCACTATGTAGTGTAAGCCTGCCTTGAACTCACTGTGTAGCCCAGAGAGGGCTTGAACTCGCAGCATCTTCCTGCATCAGCCTCCCTAGTACTGAGATTACAGGTGTGCGCCACCACGCCTGGCTCCTCCCTTCTTTTATAAACAGTCATTTTGTACACTTTGTGTTACAAGTCTTTTTTGAAGTATTATTGTTTGACGTTTCACAGACTCAAAGTACTCTGATTAATTGGTTATTTTATTTGTAGTGCCTCTTTCCACAGTCTAGACTTGTTTTAATGGCTCTCCCTTTCACATTACCTGCTGATATCCTTGTTAACATCCTTGCTTTCTGGAAACAACAGGATGGTAGAGACCCATCCAAAATTTTTCTTACCTCATGGCATGAAATCACTTATTATTTGAGAACTTGTAGGCCTTTTTGAGAATAATATTGAGAGTCAAAGTTTTGGCCCTTAGAAGATTATCAGAGCCAATCACAGTTGTGAACAGAGACCGGCTAATACTTTTAGGTCATTTTCAGCAAATACTGGGAAAAGTATTTCTATTTAAATGCATGTATTTGCATTGATTTTTTTTCTGTTTACAATTTCATATTCTCTAAAATATAATTAAATTTTAATTTCAAATTCAAACTATATTTTTCCTATTTTATGATTCTTTTCCCTATGCACCATCACTTGGTAGCCAGTGTACTATCGCATACGAAATTTATGATTTACTGACTCATGCCTTTATGCTATTTTTATATTGGGGTATTCACATTTTTCTTATTACTGAAAAGATCCTCTATATATTGATGGTATCACCCTTTTCTTAAAAGATTAAAAAACATTATAATGTATAATCCTTATCAAAGCCTAACAAAACACACACTTCTGTGTATAATACATGACTCTTGTATGAATAGTCTTCCTAACACAAGCCACTTAGAACGAAAAGATTACTCGCAAAATTAGTATTGGCCTCATCAAACAATTAAACTCTGAAGTGAGAGAGGTAAACAGGTTAGCCACTTGCCCAAGTAGACCATATGGTGTTTCCATAGATTGCCCAAAAGGAATTCTAGTCTTTTAAAGCCATGGTACCTTTCACTTACACATTTAAGAGTAGATTACACTCTTCAAAATTGTGATCAAAAAGTAAGACTAAAAAGCACCAACAGAATTCTCTTTTATGGTGTCTCCAAAAGAGACTGACTGAATCTATCTGAACCACCTTAAAGTTAACTTGTCTAATGATAATAGTAGCAGAAGTGACTACCCTTTAATAAGGTCTTTATTGCAGCAGGACCTAGTCTAAGTGGTTGGTTATGTTCATTATGACTAATGTTGCGTTTACACTGGAAATCTTATACAAGACAAATCTTGTGAAGTTTGCTGTATATACCTGTTAACCTTGGATATGGAAGATCTTTTCTTATTTAAAGGAATTATTAGACTTAATTACTTGCTAGGATTGTCATAGGACTTGGAAATAGTAACTAGCTCAGAATCTTATATATAGCAGGTGGTTGGTAAATGGCAGCTTTCATTATGTGTCCTTTTTTTTCCCCCATCGTAAGCACCTCCATCTTTTATCTCTGTTCATCTGCAGGCCACACATGCCCCAGAAAATAGATGTCTAGGAAGTTGGCTCATGGCCTAACATTTGTTTCCTACTAGCTTTCTCTTCTCTTAGCAATAAACCTCTTCCTGATTGCATTTTGTTTCCTTCATCTTAGTAATTTTTTTTTCATCTTAGTCATTTTTCATAGTGGAAGTTCATGGATGATGCATACAAGAAAAGATTGAATTCAGTTAATGAATGGTCCAAGGCCACTAGAACAGAGAAACTAATAACTGCCTTCTGCTTATCTCTACAGACTCGCCACCATTGCTTTTTGAGGTGTCATCCCTGGAAAATGCTTTTCAAATTGGAGGCCATCCTTGGCACTACATCATTACACCCAATAAGAAGAAACAGAAAGGAGTTTTCCATATTTGTGCCCTGAAGGATAATTCCTTGGTAAATCATTAATGACAGTCTTTTTAGTAGTAGATTTGTACCAGAAATTCTCTGTTCTCTACTCCTCTAATAGTAATGCATTCCTCAGAATTACTTTATTATTCATTTATTTTAATAATTTGCAACAATATAGAGAAATACTTATGTGTATCACACAAAATTTGAAACCATTCACTCTTGAAAGTTCTTAGGACACCAGTAATATTTTTCCCCCTTACTAATCTCTAACTAAGGGATCCCACACAAGACTTCTGTCAATCTCCACAGTGGAAATTACTGATCGAATGTATTCTGGTTGCCTCTGAAATCACTGTGGAATGTGATGCTCCTTCTGTTTCTGCTTCTGCATGATTTGTTGCTGTGTGCTTTCCAGAGCAGAACCAGATGGAACTTTGGAGGTCATAGGTACTGAAACACTTTCAATTTTCAAGGATGTTCTTAAATTACAAGTGCTTATCAAAAAATGTGTGTATTTAAGTAAAATATATTACAGTAAAAGACACACTGCCAGTGATCTACCTCAAAATACTCCCCCTGGCTTCGAACAGTTTTCCCATCCTTGTTGCTACTTTGTGAAGTAGTTATGGAAGTCCTCTTTTGTTAGTGTTTTTATGAGGTGATAAAGAATTCAAGGAATGCTGCTGCTGAGTGCCATCCAGTTGAAAGACAGGCTTAAAAAACACTAGGGTCAGGGGTTTAGCTCAGCAGCACAAGCGCCTGCCTGACAAGCGTGAGGTAGTGAGTTCAATCCCCAGTTCCAAATAAAACCCAAAAAACGAAAAAACAAAAGCAGAAAACATTACAGTGTGTCCTCATCTACCTTGTTCACCAAGTCTGTTACTGTGCAACTGCTAGTTCTTCCTCAAGGTCAGAATGACCATGAAAAGTAAACATTCTGAATGAATGCAGGGCATCAAAAAAGGTCTTCTAGAACTGCTTCAGAAAGTGGCAAGAATAGTGGGATAAGTGTATTCGATGTGTGGGGGAGTATTTTGAGGTGGACTACTGGCAATGTATCTTTTACTGTAATGTATTTTTTAAAGTTTAAATATTTATCTTATTTTCAACCATATATTTATGACAGAGAAATGATACTTGGTAAAACCATAGCTATTCCTACCTTTTGAATTCATATTTCTTTTAAAACATGTTTTATGTATTGATTTGCCATTTATTAAACATTTATCCAGAGCATGCCATGTGCCAACATAGCTGGGGATACATTTTCTTCCCTAAAGTTGTTTATACTCTCTCATTTTTGTTTTGTATTGCTGATTTAATTCAGTTTAGTTTAGTTTTGTTTTTGCATTAAGGTCTTGTAGTGTAATTCAGGTTGGCCTTGAACTCATTATTTAGCCCAGGCTGACCTCAAACTCATAGTGATTCTCCTGCCTCAGTCTTTTGAGAGCTGGGATTATAACGTGCACCGCCATACCTGGCTGATGCTGCTTTTTTTGTACCAGGAATCGAACTCAGGACCTTGCACCTGCCAGGCGGGTGCTTGTGCCACTGAACTATATCCCTGGCCCCTAATGTTGCTTTTTTAAAGGCTGACTCACATAATCCACATTGATCTCTTCTAGGACCAAGTGCAGTCACTTTTGGCTCCAATGGCTTTTAGACTCGCAGGTTATCTTTCACCATGTTCAAGATGAACAGTTTTGTCTTTTTCCTTTGATGTCATGGCCAGTGGGCAAACTATGCCTGGTGCATTCTACATTACTTTTGTGGCATCTAGTTTCTTTTATTTATCGCGTTTCAACTTCTGTCTGGCCCAGTCTATTGACAATTTCTTTATAATCTTTTGCATAGAACCCTCTGAAGTCTGTTTCTTGAATTGATTGTTCACTTCCCAATCAGGATGTCCTCCAGCCACCAGAACCTGACTTATCTCTTTTTCACTTAATTTGTGCATCCAGTCATACCCTATACAATTTGCATTCTAGACACTGAACACAGTCTTCTTATGTAAGAACTGGTAACACATGTTCTTTCATATATATCCGTATGTATACATACACTATGTATGTATGCACATAAATAATGGTCTTCAACATCTTTGTCAAGCATACTTATCATGCATTCTCCTGTAATAACCAATTATAACAGTCATAAATAATTGCCAAGTTCAGAAAGTTTTTAATCTTTTTGTTAGAAAGTTTTATTGCAGTGACATTACCTAAATGGTGCCTGTGCCTATTACCTTGCTACCCATCAGAAAAGTCGATAACCCCAAAACATAAGCGTGCAAACTTAAGATGTTAGAAAATGTCTTACTGGTTTCAGCATTACACTGAGCTTCAAATCTAGCATCTGAGCAAATAATTAAAAACTATAGGAGCTGGTAATAAAACTGCCTACTATTTAACATAGAGATATTTTTGCACATTATACTTAGGTAATAAAGAGAACACTTTAATAAAGAGAACACTTGCTAAAGAAAGTATGTGCATATATGTTTTATATTAAACAATAGGACCTCTGGAGCCAGTACCATACAGACATACTTATTTTATTTGTTGGGGCCAAGATATTTCAATGCATTCATTTTTTTGCATGTAGTGTAAAATAATACAACCATTTCTATTAGAAGCAGTATACTTGTAAAAATTAATTTTAAAACTGATTCACTAATTTGATTCATAAGACTTGTTAAATTTCAAAATTTTTAAGTGCTTTGGCATACAAAGCACTTACGACATATCCCTAGCCTACCTCTCCAGCCTCATGCCTGTGTGCTGTACTTCTCAATTTAATTTTAGCTGTTATTTATGTTTATATGTATACATGCTATATGTATTAAACTGCTGTGCTTTTGTTCTGTGCTTTCTGTGCTGTTTCTCACTATTTTCTGTTTATCTGTTATGGTATTACTTCATTTTCTACCTTGCATTATTATTTTTTGCTTATGTTTCTGCCTCCTCCTAAGCTGCAAACATCTCGATGTTTAATTCATGTCAGGTGCAAATGCCTAGTGTGACACCTAGAACATTGTAGCCTGTAAAGTTCTGTATCCATGTAAAGCCAGTAAAGTTCTGTATTCATGCTAGTTTTAGTTTCCAGTGCTCCTGTATACATATAGGATGGAACATTTGTGTGCTCATGTGATCACATACAAGGGTTTTTTCTTTATTTTAATGTCTAAATATAACACAATGAAGTAAATTTCATTTTTCTTAAATGCTAAGCAGTGTTAGACCGTTTCCTTAGATATGCAAGTGAGATGTGTGTGTGTTTTGGTTTTTTGTTTGTTTTGTTTTTGGTACCAGGAATCAAACTCAGGACCTTGTGCTTGCCAGGCAGGCACTGTGCCGCTGAGCTATATTTCCAGCCCTTGTTTTTGTCTTTTGAGATAGGGTCTCGTGATGTTGCCCAGGCTAGTCTCTAGCTTTAGGGTTCAAGCAGTCTTCTTGCCTTAGCCTCCTGAGCAGTTGGGACTATTGGCATGCATCACCATACCTGGCTAGATGTGAGAGTTTAATATTTTATTTATCCAAGATTATGTGACCTATGTCAGAGATTTTAGGCTTGGTTATGTGCTTATTTGTGTTACCCACTGTTCTGACAGGTAATGGGTGGGATGGGAAGGAAGAAAGCAGCTGTGGGGAACTGCAGGTACATAAGTAGGGCAGAGTAATATATAATGGAATATCCATGGACTTTGGAGTCAGATCTTCTGTTTAGCAGGTGCAAAACATTGGACGAATGATTTATTTTCTTTGAGTATCAGTTTCCTTAGCCATAAAAATGAGGTTAATATCTCCTTTGAGAGTGATTAAGATCAAATGAACTAGTGACCCTAAAGGATCAAATATAGTCCATGACACAAAGCTTGTGCCATCAAGCATGATAACTTCTTACTATTTGTAAAGTGTAACCTAAGGTACAGAATAAATCTATGAAATTTCCAAATTTAAATGCTTTTACTTTCTCAAGTTTGAGTGTCATAATTGAGCCCTCATGCACATCTCAATTCAACTGGATAGTAGTTTCACTTTCCTGTGCTTTTGTGTTAATGATACCTCTCTGATGTTATATTTGAAAAATTTTTCATTTTTCCCTATTCTTTATCTTAATACTTTTTTTCCAACTTCAGGCAAAAAATGGGATCCAAGAAATGGACTGTTGTTCTTTAGAATCTGACTGGATCTATTTCCATCCTGATGCTTCTGGTAGAATAATACATGTTGGCCCAAATCAAATCAAGTGAGTGATTTCATTAGCACTTTAAAGTTAAAAACAGTTTTTGGTAGTATTTATTGCCTTTTTTTTTTTTTTTTTTTTTGCCAGCTAACTGTTGAGCAAATTATGGAAATAATTAGCTTGCTGTAGGGCACTTCCCAGAGACAAGCACCCAGAGAATCTGACTTTTACCCATCATACTGTTCGTAGATACAATATTTGAGCATGTTCTTTGATAGATGATATATGAGTGGAAGGAAATTGTAGAACAACGCTTCCTCATTGGGTCCTAATTCTCTAGGATTAATAAGAAAGGAAGGAGATGGTTTGTCTTTTTCCTGAAAGTCAGCCTTAACGTAGAGTATGCAGCGGATTGATTTTTATTTTACATTGCTTGCTTTCAGCCCTGCATATCTCCTACCAGGTGACCTTTTGTCCCTTAAAATGTCTGTCATTTGGTTTCTCTGATATCACAGTTCTCCTGTTTTCTTCATTCTTTTATCTGTCTTTTTCATATTCTTTCGTGCTCTTCACAGACTTTCTAATTGTTGGGTATCCTAAGTCAGTGATAGTGAACCTTTTAGAGCTTTCAGTGATAATAAACAACTCGCTGCAACACATGTGCCATAGGTTTGCCACCTCTGTCCTAATCACTTAGACTTTCTTCTCTTCTCACTGAATATTCTCTGTTTATTCACTTGGCTTCAAAATCTGTGTGCAGCAAAAGTTCCAACATTTATGTACTAGCTCAAACCTCATCTAAACTCATGCCAGAAATCTGAAATTGTTCTTGATATCTTACCTTCTTGTGTCTTATCAGTATACTTGGTTTTTTGTTTGTTTGTTTGTTTTTTTGTGGTGGGGTGGTACTAGGATTGAACCCAGGTCCTTTGCACTGATCTACATCCCCAGCCCCTTTTTTATTTTTCATTTTGAAACAGTCTCACTAAGTCGCTACTTTTACTGCACTCAAAATTTGCAGTCCTTCTTCCTCATCCTCCCAGAGTGCTGGGATTACAGGCATGCACTACCACACCCAGCATCCCTTATCTCACATGCAACTGTGTACTCTGTCAATACAGTTTATTGTACTACTAAATAGTTAAGCCTGCCTATTTCTACTCCTGGTCATTGTCCTCATTTTGATCAGACTGCTGTCATCACTAGCCTAGAGAATCCACTCTTGCTCTGTCTTTTCTTTTTAGCAGTGAGAATGATTTTTAATAACACGAACAAATATGAAAACCTAAGTAAGTGAATTTTGCTTTAATTTTTAATGGCTTCCTTTTTGCACTCAAGGTGAAGACCCACAGAGTTAGCAGAGTCTGAAAGACCTTTTTCCCACTCAGTTAACTTTAGGTGTGCTATCTTTTCAGACAGCTGAGGACCTGTTTCCTCCATTTGGAGTTTATCTTGCCTGTTCTCCTGTCTAATTTCCATTCATAGTTTGTGGTCACTTTTCTAGAGATTTTCCTTACTATTTGTTAGATTTACTTGCCTACCTTATTTTGATATACTCACTGTGTAATCTTGTTCTGTGGCACATAGAGCAGTTTTAATTAATTGTCCATAATGACAGGGAGAGTCTGTTTTGTTGATTCCTGTACCCCAAGACTGAGCACAGTGCTTGACACAGAATAGATGCTCAGTAAGCATTTGTTGATTAAGAAGAGAAATATCTGCTTTCTTTATTCTTTATGCTTCTTAATAATCAGTTTATCTCTCTTTATCTATTACAAGGATGAAAATATTTAATGAAATAAGTTCATTAACTTTTAGAAAATATCTTAAACTAAGGTTCAACTTCAGTAAACCTTACAGTGTTTATTACCACCCAGCTTTTTAACATTTGTTACCATCCATATTAATTTGACTTTAAGAAAATACAGTCCACAAAGAATATACATCCTTTTGCCAGATTTTGAAAGATAGGCACTTTTAAATATTGCAGTGATTAAAATAACTAGTTGAGTAATTTAAATTTGATGTGTTTATCTCTGGAAACTTTGAGGCATCCAGCTATCCCTGGCCACAGTAGCTGTTTCTCCCTGTTTTGTCTTTTCCTTTCTTCATTTTTTTTCTCTTTCTCTCCCCTTTCTTCCCCTCCTCTCCTCTTTTTGGCAGTAATGGGCACTGAGACAGTATTCCTAAATTGCCCAAGGTGGCCTCAAACTTGGAATCCTGCCTTGGCTTCTTGAGTAGCTGAGATTAAAGGTGTGCACCACTATACATAGCTATCCCACCTATTCTTTTTGTATGCATGTGGGACTTTGAGCTCTGAAAACATTGTGCTTTGTAAGCTTGTTAATGATGTGAACAGATTTGTGTAGGTGGTGAGCAAATTATTTTATTTGCTCTTACTTATTAAAGCTTGATCCATGAGTACATCTGCACTCATATAACCCAAAACTTTAATTATAGCTAATCCCAAAAAAAGACAAATGTATTGTCAATGCAACTTTTAAGTATTACTCTATCATGAGAACTCTTAGTTTAGATTTAGTTGCTGCTCCAGTCTCTCTTGGAGTTAACTCTAGGTGTTGTTTATAGACATCTTGTTCTGTCTTTAGAAGTAAAAATGCAAATATCTGCCATAATGCTACATTAAAGACCTGTTACGGGACAAAGAGATGAGGTTCTACAGAACAACTTTCACTAAGCCCATTTAGAAGGTAAAACCTGAGCAAAGTGCATCATTCCTGCGTTGCCTACTTCACTTCCACTTGTCACGGTTGCTATGTTTTTCTTTTTAACAAAATCTCTCAGGTTTGCAGGGGTTTGCAGACATTTAGTGATCAGGCATTGGTTTGGCAGACTAACCAGAAAATGTTGTTACTATAATTTTCGTTGTTCAGTTTAATTTCAGCAGTTCAACTTTGGCACTTCAATGATGTTTTGAGGTTTTAGATTCTTAGAATTCTTTTTTTCTTTTCAGAATTTTAAAGCTAAATGAAATAGAAAATAATAGTTCTCAACATCAGATCTCTGAAGATTTTGTAATTTTGGCCAATAGAGAGAGCAAAGTAAGTCAGAAATACTTCTAAATCCTTTGTATGTAATTGTCTTTATGTATAAGCATATAATATGCAAATATGTTTGCCTTTGAATATGGCTGAAAACAACAGCACAACCCTGTAAAACTCTACTCATTTTGTTTACATAAGTACCCAGTCTTACCCTCGTGTACAAATGAGATTTAAAGAGAGTTAATTATATTGAATTTATCTTTTGCTTATTTATTTCCTTTCTGGATTTTTCTCTTAAGTTTTTATTGATGAATTTGCAACTTTTGATTCTAATTATTTGTGCAAGCTTAGAATTATTTAGGGAATGTGTAAAAGTACATATCATACTCTAACGCCAAATGATACTTTTTTTTAGTGTATAAATTAACATTATTTCTCTTCATTTGATAGAAAGAAAACTTAATCACTGTTACAGCTTCTGGACGGGTGGTGAAAAAAAGTTTTAACCTTCTGGATGACGACCCAGAGCAAGAGGTACTACTTTTCACCAAACATAACAAACCAAATCAATGTGTATTTGCACTGTGAATTTCAAATCAATGTGCCCCAGATCCTGTGATAAGATTGGGGTAATGGATTCCTTGCAGGCTGAATTGATAGGGTTGTGTGTGCTATTTCTACCAGTGCATTCCACCATCCTCTTTTCTTATTGGAATTGTTCATAAGATTTTGTTTGCAGAAGGGTTCATAAGGCCAAAATAACTTGAAAACATGATTAGTATTTTGTTGATTTGAGTGTTTTCTAGGGAAATCACTTAATGGAATATTCTGGCATTCTCATGCTTTTATGTCTTTTGCCTTATTTTTTTACTTACTAGACATGGATATGTTTGTTAATAAGCCATTAGGGATGAGGGTATAGCAAATCAGTTTAGCCTTTGTCCTCTGTTGGGCATTGCCCAGCCACTGAGCTAATCCAGTTTTATCTTTTAGAAGGCACTGGCAATATTATGAAAGCAGCATTGATCATGCTTCAAATATATAACCATTGCATAATTTCTAAATCCACTTAAACCTTATAACTATATTGTTTGTGTGATCATACCTATATGTAAACTTTAAAGCAACTTTCTAAGGTTGATGTAGCCCAGTGTGTATAAAAAGGAAAAAAATTATTCTTTTGGTTCATAGAAACCTATCAAGAACAAAGTAGGAAGTTCCCTATCCTGCATATAAAAGCATATTCAAGCTAGGCATGGTGACACATGCCTGTACTCCCAGCACTTGGGAAGCTAAGGCAGGAGGATCGCCACAACTTCAACACCCACCCACCCCCCCGTCCCGGCTACATCGTAAGTTTAAGGCCAACCAGAGCTATAATGAGACCCTGTCTCAAAAACACAAAAAATAAATAATAATTTTTTTTAAAAGCAGATTCAAGAAAGATATACTAAAATCATCAAAAAGTAGCATGAATAAGTAATAAGGGAGAGATGGCAAGAAAAAGAGAGATGCTCTGTATCATGAGATTAGGAAACTAAGCCTTTTACTCTATAAAGGAAAAATTGAAAATGATTCTTAATAAAATCTTTAAAATCACTGACACTCAGGCAAAGTCACCCTTTGAAATTTGTGCATGGTAGGATCATGGCAGAAAAGTAAATAAAAATGAATCATGGATAACAAATCTATGTACACTTTTATGCCAGAAGGTGGTAAAGGCAGGAAATATAAATGGATTAAAGAACAGCTTGACCAAACATAAGTGAAGGATTAGTGCATGGTGATTAAGAGAGAATCACTGTGCCTGTATTGAAGGGTGATGCCAGACACTCAGCTAACATGTACTTCCTGTGCTTCAGCCCTGGCTGCCAGACACTGATCTGCTTCCTCTGTGAGGCATCAGCAGTTCCAGAGTTTTTTCCAGGAGACAGTGCTGAGTTTTGTCTTTCTTTAACCACATCTAACCTCCTTGACCCAGTCTCATCCTGTGTGTTGGGCTTAAATTCCTAGTATTTCTCCTCAAGGATAAACAGTCATTTTGATTTATTCAGTGAACTAGAAAAAAACTTTTTTAAAAGCAAAAAGGATGGCAGAGTCACAAATAGTATATGATGGGTTATCATTCCTTCTTGAAATGACTTTTTCTGATGTAAGAACTTCTAGAGCTCAGAGAGCTGTCCTCAGGTTTCATATCTGAGCTTCCTGTCTGAGAACTCATGAATACATGTCAGAGGCAGCAGCCGAATACTCTTTTGAATTTGGAAAGGCTCTGGCTTGCTGTCATTATAGAGAATTTCAGTTGTACTTTGACACCTATGTAGACTGGAACCTGCTTGTCAAAATCTATAAGATGATACTTAACTCTTAGTAATCTGGGGGCTTGTGTTTCTGTAGTAATAGGACAGTTAAATTATAAATATAGGAGTATTCCTAACTTAATAACTGGATTGGCCTTTCTTCCTCTGCCTTATCCATCTATCCTCTAGACTTTCAAAATTGTGGACTATGAAGATGAGTTGGATTTGCTTTCTGTGGTAGCTGTTACTCAAATAGATGCTGAAGGAAAAGCTCACCTGGATTTCCACTGTAATGAATATGGAACTTTACTTAAAAGCATCCCACTAGTGGAGTCATGGGATGTGGTGAGTAGAATCCATGGGCTACAGGCCCAGGGTTTCAGTTCAGTGTAAAGTGCTTGTCTAGCATGTATGAGAACCTGAGTTCAGTACTTTAAAGGGGTGGGAGGAAAAAATTATAGTAAGAGTTTTCTTTGTGGATTCCATTTAGTGAAGTAGGTATTACTGTGCTCACATGAATCTAGACTCATCTGAGCCAGTGATCACAGTTATTGGGGCTGGGGATATAGCTCAATGGTACAGTGCCCGTCTGGCAAGCGCAAGGTCCTGAATTTGATTCCTATTACCCACCCCGCAAAAGTCATTATATAATACACAGTACTAAACTAGTACCTCCCTTATTCCCCTCTGCACTAGGGGATGCCTTCTTACCATTATTCTCAAAGATAAAACTTAATGTGTTTTCCTGAGACATGCTATTTCCTTACTGTTGTCCTTGATTTTCTCTCCAAATATGTTTGATAATGTTTAAAAAATGAAAGTATAAAAAAAGTATAATGTAATGAATCCCCATATCTATGTAAAAAGATCATAACTAAGCAAGTCGAGTTTCCAAGCATTCCTGGAAATATTTGTTTACTCTTCCAAGTATTATATACTAAGAACAGCAGACATTCTACCCAAGCCTTATTTTATCAATGGAGAACTTTGAAGTGTAACAGTTCACATATGGTCACATAGTAAGATACATGGTAGCAGCACTGACAATAGAATCTGGATATTTAGATCCCTAAATCCAGAGTTGTTTTCATTCTCTATATTTTGTACAATGCCTTTTTAAATTAGTAGTCTGTATATCCACAAATAAGAAAAAATAAGCCTATTTCTGGCAATTGTTTTGTCTCTATGTGTATATTTGACGATTCCTAGCATAGGTACTATGACATTTTAGTGACAAACAGTGAATATGGTTCTTTGAAAATGAAGTTCAATATGACTGTGTTTTTGTTACAGACATATAGCCATGAAGTCTACTTTGATAGAGACTTGGTACTACACATAGAACAGAAACCCAACAGGGTCTTCAGCTGCTATGTTTACCAGATGGTATGTGACCCTGGAGAAGAAGAAGAAGAAATCGTAAACACAAATTGTTAAAAAGACTGAGACAGTTATAACTTATGAGACTGTTGACCAAACACCTTAAAAACTGTCCAGTTCTCTTTTTTATTATCTGGTTGGCACGTTCTACAGTTTTGTCCAGAAAATGTCTTGTATTAGCTGGGGTTATAGCTCAGCCACGAAGCGCCTGCCTGGCAAGCGCGAGGTCGTGAGTTCAATTCCTAGTGCAAAAAAAAAAAAAAGAAAAAGAAAAGGTCTTGTATTAACTTCAGATGACTAACATTAAACGCTTGATGTGAAAGTTGGTGAGGTTTTTTAGAATGCTGTCCCAAGAGGTATAGCATTTGGAAACTTTTAGCTAGGTGCCAATGCAAAGATAAAATGCTGAGGAACAGAGAACAGGTTAATGCCAGATGTTATGACAGGAACATTTGCTGTGGAGGGGTTTAACATGGCTTTTAAAGGATAGTAGGGAATTTTGATTAATAAGGCTAAGAGAGAGAGAGAAAAATACAGAAAGAAATTTTATATCCTCCATTCCAAACTTTGCTTAAGAATGAAAAATATATAATGTGAAAGCCTATTTTTGAGCCTTAAAAGTGTGGCATCATGGGTTTGTTTTTTAAAAAATATTATATGTATATATGTTTTATATTTCTGTATAATATTAAGAATTGGTCCTAGTTCCCAAATTACCTTTTCTTTCATGGTTCTATTTTCTTGGGTGGACATCCCCATTAAATACTTCATTTGTTTGTTTGTTTGTTTTGGTTTTGGTTTTGATACTGGGAGTCAAACTCGGGACCTTGTGTTTGCCAAACAGGTGCTTGTGCTACTGAGCTATATCCCCAGCCCCATTAAATATTTTGTGTTTCTGTTGTAGACTAATATAAAAGACTCTAAGCAATTTAAAAGGAAAATTTTTTTTCTCATCAGTAAGCTATTTACACCTAAGGATGTTGCTGTCATTCATCATTCTGTTTATTTAATGAATATGACCGTTTTGTTTAGGTGATATTTTTTCATAGATATACAGGAAAATAAAGGGACCCTATCCTGTGCCAGTTCAGTTCCCCATAGGGGAGTCAGTGAAGTCCCAACAGGGGTTCTTCCTGGGATTGGCAGTTACCTAATTAGCCAGAGAGAGTTTTTGGTTATCTTAATTATGAAAGGAATATTTTTTCTTCTTTGTTAGGACAGATTTAAATATGATACTTAAACTGCAGTAATCTTTCTTAGAATGTTAAACGAAGGCAGCCTAAGAAAGGGATAAAAATGTTTGTTTATGCTTTGTGTTTAAGACATGAGTTGCTTGCCATCTACTTGATCAACATATTTCTTTGATGCAGTGTCAAAAGACTAGCTTAAAAAAAAGAACAGCAGTAAAAATCATTGCTGATGCAAGTTGAAGATTAAAATATGGAATTTTAGCTTGAATAATTTACATTAAAATCCTTCAGTTCAGGCTTTGATGTCATGTTAAAAATTGATGTGAATTCTGTTCAATTCTTTATATTTTGTACAATGCTTTTTTTATTGTAAAATTTTTGGGAAGTTTACAAATAGATTTTAAGCTTATTACAATCAATAGGATTAAGGAGAGTATTGTAGTCAGGGTTTGCAAGAGAAAAGACTTTATACAGGTCACATAATTTACAGGATTATTTTAAAATGTTCACCCAAAAAGTCAAATACAGGAGAGTACAAGAAATCTGTCCTTGCACTGGAGACCCAAATAATCCAGCAGAGGGCTTGGATCCCATGGCAAGGTCCTCCACGAGTCCAGCTGGAGGTCTAAAGCCCACGACAATGTCTCATGCAAGTCTGTATCCAGGATCTGCACTAGGAAGACCCAAAGGTCAGTGGTGGAAGCTAGAAAGTCTGAGCCAGCAGGGTGAAGGATGTGTGCCAGCCGACTGAGAGATCTGCACTGGAGTCAGGAAGCAACACTCAAGCTAAGAACCAGAGCTCCCCCAAAGAAAACAGAAGCCATCTTGGCAGCTACAAGGACCCAAGCTCCTCTGAGGATGGGAACTGCTGAGTTCATAGCAGGAAAACCAGTGTGACAAACTTCTCCAGGAGAACTGACAGCACCATCTTCTCTCCAGTTCTCTTTTTCTGCTGTTGGCAGCAATCCTCCGTTGTGCCTTCCATACCCAGAAGCACACTGATTCAGTTCAGCTGGATTTTACAAATTGGCCATTAGGTAATCCACCACAGAGAGAGAGATGTATATTTCAAAAGTCAAGAAACCAGTACCAGGGTCTGTAAAATTAGAAGATATAAAAGAAACCATCTTTTGTGCAATAGAAAAAAAGAATGTATATGCTAAATATCCCTTATCTGAAATGCCTAGGACGAAGGGTGGTTTGGATTTAAATATTTTTCCAGTTTTAGAATATATACATGTACATAATGTGAAATGGGACCCAAATTTAAACATAAAACTCTTTTATGTTTCATGTGCACCTTATATACATACCCTGAAGGTAACTTCATGCGCTAGTTTTAGTGTGCTTGTGTCTTGACTATAACCCATCACGTGAGGTCAGGTATGGAATTTTCCATTTGTGATATCTTGTCAGTGCTCAGAAAGTCTTAGATTGTGGAATATTTTGATTTGTGATTTCCAGATTAGAAATGCTTGAGAATGTGGTAAAATATATATGGGCTAAAGTAAGTCTTTCTGAATCTGATTCTATGTGTAATAATCATCTGAGAAAATAGAAATAATTACCTCATGAGCAAGTTGATAAAATTATCTTTGTATGTTAAATTCCAATGCTGTCATATCTTACTAATTGAAAAATCCATTCTCATTTTATGCATGTTTAATAGTACCATTTACTGTGTCTGAAACTTCTAAGGACATGATTGTGATTACAGAATAGTTGCATAGTTAGTGTGCTAAATATTGCCTCAAACTTGTTTTGTTTTTTGTTTTGTTGAGACAGAGTCTCACTATGTAGTTCAGCCTGGCCTCAAACTCACTATGTAGCCCACAGCCCAGGTTGGCTTCACACTCATGATGCTCCTGCCTCAGTCCCCCAAGTACTGGAATTACAAGCGTGTACCACTATGCCTGGGTGATGCTGCCCCAAGCTTTCAATTGGCCTATATCTGCATTGTCCTGCCTAATAAATTTATATCTTGAAAAAAGTAGTTTGGCAAGGGGAGCACAAATACCAAAGAATAGAAAGAAAGTAACACTATGTAGGCTTCAGAGCAGGCACAATACTGTGTGATAGCAGAGTGGTCTTAATTTCAAACATCTTTAGACTTCCCATCCTGACAGAGACTTTTTCTAAGGCAGTCATTGAGTTTCTCCTCCTCAAAACCTTCACCACCTTTTGGTAAAATGGTGAAAAGGAACTCAGGACTCAGAAAGGCATTTGAGAACTATCTGAGATGCCTGGATATTTTTTGGCAGGGATGAGGGGTGAGATACTTCTGGTCTAGATGTAAAGTGACTGGTAAGAAATTTCTAATACGTTGCCACTGCCAAACTTGAATAGACCAGGGTCCAAATGCCACATGGATTAGGCAGGAAATACACCTAGTTTTAGGGAGAGTAACAGACAGGAGAGTTGTGCCCCAACTAAACAGATAAACTGCAGCTACTGTACTTCACTCTAGTTGATTCTAAGAGTGAATCGGAGTGTACACGATTGTTGACAGCATGTTTGCCAATAAGATGCCAAAAGTACAGAGAATAACAAAGATTATGGCAAACTGATCTCCTACAAATAGCAAGAGACAATACTATATGCTTCCTCCAAAGACAGTTCCCAGCACCCAGTGTCGTGTGGCCATTCATTCTGCCACCCACCAGACTAGAGGCAGGGGAGTGGTTGTTAGTATCTTCTTGACCCACCTTAACCCTCTCTGCCTGACTGTTTTAGTGACTACTACTATTAAAGTATTGCCCACCTAATTAACATGTACAAGCAACAGGTACAAAATATGGGTGACGTTTCTAAGTGTTTAATGCAAGACCAAATGAAGCAGAGTAACTTCTCAGCAAGTACTGACATTAAGCTGAAAAGAAGTGCATTTCTGCCTTTCCCACCTTGATCTAAGTTTATTTTACTATTCTTGCAGCAAGATTATTGTTTGATTTTTCTGTAGTGTTTCTTACAATTCAAGGAGAAAACGTTCTGTCACAGTACTTGAACTAACAAGCATTATACATCCTTGAAATGTTTTATGTCTTGTATATTCTTGGGGTTTTTTTGTTTGTTGGTTTTCATTTTTGTTTTGAGACAGGCTGTGTAGTCCAGGCTGGCCTTGAGCTTACTATGTAGCCCAGGCTGGCCTTGAACTCGTGATCCTCCTGCCTCAGCCTCTCGAGTGCTGGGATTACAGATGTACACCACTGTGCCCAGCTATACACTTGTTTTTTTTAAAGTGGAAACTTTCTGGGAAACTGGCAGGAAGATCACAAGTTTAAACCCAGTCTGGCCAATTTAGCAACTTAGACTGTGGTTCAAAATTAATAATAATAATAATAATAATAATAGGGATATAGCTCAGTACAAAGATCCTGAGTTCAACCCTAGTGCCACAAGAAAAAGAAACATTATTTTGTTTCTACCAGTCCCTGTGATGTATTTAAAATGAGATGTCTTGTTTCATATTCAAAATAAGCATGTGGTTATTTTGAACGTGAAAAGGGAAAACTACCATTGTCTTTCCCTTTTTAGAAATGAGGGGAGTGAGACTTATAGAAGTTAATTTTCCTAAGTTCCCACAACAATAAGTGTGAAGATAGGAATGCAAATAGATTTGGGTGATAAACTTATGCCATATTTTCTGCAAAGCTCTCAAAAAGCAGTGATGTTATTTTATCTTACATATAGCTTACTGACAGTTAGCAATATTGGGGACATGGGAAAGTGTTTCATGTGTTCTTTTAAAAAAATCTTTGGCGCAGCTGGGGATTGAACCCAGGGCCTTGCGCCTGGTAAGCAGGTGCTTTTAAACACTGAGCAATGTCCCCAGCCCCAGTGTGTGTTTTGTTCTTTTGGAGGATTTTTGTTTCTAACGACGATGGAATATCTAAGTTTTTGGACAAAGTTTGGCTAAGAGACAATTCACACATAACTTGACAGAAAAGATGATTCTTCACTAGCTAGAAGTCATTTAGAAATGATACTCATTTTGTTTGTAGTGGCAGTAAACACCAGGATTAGTAATTACTCTTAATGTAATCTAGGTTCCATTTCAGTAATTGTTATATTTTTTTTCTTGCCATATAAGAATGTATACATTTACTGAGTGTTTGCAAATATGTACCCCAAACCATTTTAAAACTTTAGAACACACAGTTATCCAGCAAGTTTTCTACTTCCACAGCGTGGTCCATCCCTACCCACCTCTCAGGTAGAACTACCGTTCTGATTCTTTTGTATCCCAGGTCAAATTTGCCTATTGTAAAATTTAATAAATCTTCTTTCAGCATAATGCTTTTGAGACTTATTCATATTGTTGTATGTGTCAGTTTTTTCATTTTTATTGTTAAATATTCTTTCATAAGAATGCGTCACTGTGCTCACTTCGGCAGCACATGTACTAAAAATTAAATGCATCACTGTTTTTCTCTCTTGCTGTTGATGAAGACCTGGGATGTTTCTGCCTTCTTTTTTAACTCTTATGAATAAAGCTGCTATGGACATTCTTATGGAAATGTTTGAGAACTGTGCCATGTGTCTCATTTCTCTTGAATAAATTCCTAGAGATGGAATGTTTGGGTCTTTTCAGTAGGTGTATATTTAATAAGAAATTTGCAAACCTGCTTCCAAAGGATTGTTCCATTTTATTAGCCTGCAACAACATATAAGACTTTGAATTGTTCTCTATTTTCTTTACATATGTAGTCGTTAGTTTTTCTTATCTTAGCATTTATGGTGAATGTGTAATCACTTCTGGTTGATACTCAGGTTGTTTTTATTGGTGCCCAACCTCCCTCTTTGTCAAGTTGACCTCTTTCCCCTTTCTCACCCCACCCACACCCCAGGAACTGCTGAAAACATTCTTGGTGATAATAGTTAAGATAACCCAAAACTCAGTTTGAATTATTCTTTGTTGAACATGGAGTACATTGCTCGCTAAGAAACCATGATTTCTTTAATAGAAAGGGAGCAAACCTGGGTTCTAAGGGCACGTTAGATTGTTTCACACAAATGGAGCTGGACAGGGTGGCATGAAAAGGCTTCATCATCTAATACGAGTAGGAAAAGACTTCTATCTTTGAGGGTTATGAGTTCATGTTCCTTTTAATGCACATCTTTTTTTTCTTAATATGAAAGTATTAAAACAATTTATCCTCCCATTAACTAGTGTTCACACTACATTTGCTATGATATCAAATAGCATATGCAAGTTTCAGAACTGCTCCAAAATTTGAAATATTTTATTTTTCTTTTACTCCTTCATTCTGGATTAAAATGACCTAAAATTTGTTCCAAAGGGTGTAGGCCAACTGTTTTTCTTCATAGTCAGTTGAACCCTATGTAGGGTAAAGGGGCCAAGGGCCTTCTCGGCTTCCTTACCATGCACAAGGCACTAGGATCCCAGAATCCCAGGTGATTAATAGACAGTAGCAATGAAGAAGAGATTTCAATTAAGAGAAGCCTTTAAGATTTGTCTAATACTGTTCTTTAATTCCTTGTCCTCATTGACACTAGTGTCATTCTTTATTTGTAGCAACATTTGAATTTCATAAAGAATTTTGGATAAATACTGATTTTCTCAGTTATAACAGCAGCCCAACACAGTGGCATATACCTGCAATCCCAGCTACTTGGGAGCTTGAGGCAGGAGAATCACAAGTTTGAGGCCAACCTAGACAATTTATCAAGACCCTGTTTCAGAAAGCTTTAAAAAAAAAAAAACTGGGCATTAGGGTAGTGGTAAACCACTCTTCTAGCATGTGTGAGGCCCTGATACAACAAAATATCCCAGGACAACAAAAAATCCAAAACAAAGTATTACAAGAGCCAACTTTGCAAAAGGTATAAATCCAATGAAAAAGCATTATCAAATAAAATCAAATTATTAGAATTATCAGAAATTTATAAATTTTCTTAGCAAATTTATTGAGGTAAAATTGACATGATAAATTGGATATATTTGAAGTATGTTTTGGTAAGAAACATTCATCACACTCAATAAACATATCCATCACCCCAAATGTTTCCTTGTGCTCCTTTTTTAATCTTTCATTTCTCTCACCCTACCCCCTTCCCAAGGTAACCTCTAATCTGTTTCTGTCACTTGAGATGAAATTGCATTTTATAGAATTTATGAATGGAATCATGCAGTAAATATTCTTCTAGTGTCTTTCAGTACCATTATTTTGAGATTCATCTGTATTGCATCCCATCCTTAGGTTCGTTTTTTAAATGCAAATCAGTGCTACATTGACTGGATATAACCACAGTTTGTGTAATCACCTTTTGCTGTGGTTGCAGTGTGTCCTGCATTTTCATCTACTGGAAATTCAACCCCACAGTGGAACATCGTTGAAGAGTGTTCATTCAGAAATTAGAAGACCTAGCTGGGCGTGGTGGCGCACGCTTTTAATCCCAGCACTCGGGAGGCTGAGGTAGGAGGAGCATTGTGAGTTTGAGGCTGGTTTGGGCTATGTGAGTGCAAGGCTGGCCTAAGCTACACAGTGCGACCCTGCCTCAAAAAACTAGGGCGGGAGTTTGGCTCAGTGGCTTAAGCACTTGCCTGGCAGGTGTGAGGTTGTGAGTTTGATCCCTGGTGCCACCAAAAAAAAAAATACTAGAAGACTCTGCCCTCATGAATAGATTAATGCTGTCAGGAGTAAGTAGTTGTCACAGGGTGAGTTCTTATTAAAAGAATGAGTTCAGGCTTCTCTCTGCTCCATCCCTACACACGTGTGCCTGTGGTTTCTGACCATGTGATGCTTATTTCCCCTTTTTGACACAGAAGGTCCTTTCAAACACAGCCCTTTAATCTTTAACTTGCCAGCCTCCAGAATGATGTATCAAATAAACTTACTGAGTATAATTTCCCAGTCTGTGGCATTCTGTTCCAGCAGTATAAAACCAATTGAGACACTTTGATGGGCATTTGGGTTGTTTCCAGTTTGGACTACTACAAATGAAATTACTAGGAACATCTGTTTACAGTTCTTTATATAGACATTCTTTATATAGGCTTTATACAGTTCTTTATATAGGCTTTCTTTCTGTTCAGTAGGTACTAAGGAGAGAATGGCTGGATCATACATTAGATGAATGTTAAAATTTTTAAGATTGTTCTTCCAAAATGGCTATACAATTTTATGTTCCCATCACCAGTATATAAGAATCCCGATTTCTTTGTGTACTGTCCAGCACTTAGTATGTTAGTCTTTAGTTTTAGACGTTCTAGTATGTTGTGGTATCTTAATGTGGTTTTAGTTTATATTTCCCTGTAGATTAATGATGGTAAGCACATTTTCATGTTTGTCATTTGTGTATCTTTCTGATTACATAGCTAAATCTTTTGTACTTTTTATAAATTGGATTTGTTTTCTTCTTAATAAGTTGTAAAGCTTCTCTGTATATTCTAGATATGGACTTGCAGCGCACCACTTTCAGTCTGTGGCTTATCTTTTCATTCTTCTAACACTGTCTTTTGAAGAGAAGTAGTTCTGAGTTCTGATGAAATTAAACATACCATTTTTTATGCATCACATTTTTGGTGTTTTATCTAAGAAAGTTTTGCCTAATGTAGTAGTTCTCAAATAGGTGTGATTTTGCATGAAAGGGAGAATCTGGCAGTGCTTAGAGACATTTTTTGTTGCCACAACTGTAGTACTAATGGTGTCTAGTGGGTAGAAACCAAGGATACTGCTAAACATCCTGCAATGCAAGGTTAGCTCCTCACAACAAAGAATTACAAGCCCAAAATGCCACTAGTACTGAGATATCCTGGCCTGATCACAAAGACTTTCTGTGTTTCCTCTCAGAAATGTTTTAGATTTACTATGGTCCAATTTTAAATGTTTTATATGGTGCAAGGTGTGAATCAGTTCTTTCTTGCATATGGATATCCAGTGCATTCATTCACTGTTAGGTATGATATTGGCTGTAGGCTTTTTATAAATGTGCTTTACAAGTTTGAGAAAGTTCCCTTTATTCCTGGTTTTCTTATTTGGGTATAGGTGTCAGAATATATCAAATGTTTTTTGGCATCTATTGTGTTGATCATGAAGTTTTTGTTTCTGGCTGGGTTTTTTTGTTTTTGTTTCTGTTTTTGTTTTTTTGGTACTGGGGATCGAATTCATGACCTTGCACTTGCCAAGCAGGTGCTTACACTGCTGAGCTAAATCCCTGGCCCTGTTTCTGACTGTTAATTTAGCCAGTTACATTGAGTTTTTTGAATGTTAAACTAACCTTCAACTCTGTTTAGAAACTACTTCTAGGCTTCTAGATTTCTAAGCTTATTGAAAGTGAGACAGTGGCTGCAGTTCTGTTTTTTCCACATTGTGTCATTTTCACAATAATGAATTCCTAAAGTTTACTCTCACATTTGTACTATGATATGCATTAATAGTTTCAAGTTCATTACATTTAAATGACTTTCTGCCTTGACAAGTAATTTTCACATTTTTCTTCTTTTGCCAGTAGTTTCATTCTCAGAAAAGAGTCAGTATATTAGTTACAAAAGTTTTAGAGCAAACTTATACATTTTTGTGTAGATTGAAACATTGTATTCAAACCACACAATCACCACAAAAAAGAGTTACTTTCTATGGGGAAACCAGCTGGATGGGAGTGGAGATGAAGAGTGAAATCCAAGCATAATACATTGTTTTGTAAGTATCCCATAGAGCTGGTCAGGATGTGGCTGGTTGGTGGGATCTGGGTCAACAGACTAACAGTTCCTGTGTTAAATTGTAGGCAGTCCTGAAACACTTAAGAAATGTTAACTGCTTCAGGTTAACTCTATTTGGAGTTGGCATTGCTATGGCAAACGGAAACACCAAAATGACACCCAGGATTTGGAGGCATATTTATTTAATGTCAGATAGGCACTGACAAGGAATCAATCCTTATAAAACTGTTAGGACTTGAAGGCCCAGGGAGGGAGATTTTTATGGGGTAGCAAAGGGGAAATGCAGAGGCAGAGTACATGGCTGTCTTTGATTGGTTCTTACAATATGCCTCATAGTGACCAGCTATGCATCACAGCAACCAGCCATTTCTAAGAAACAGAAGTAACAGAAACTGTAACAGGAGCTGTTACCTGGGCAACTAGCAGAAACTGAAATATACTCTCTAGACTTCTGCATGGCCCAGATTGTCTCCTGCGGCTTGGACAAGTCTGGGAAGTCCTCCAGCACCCCCATCACTCCCATGTGAGACTTCATGCAGTCTGTTCTTTCCCTGTTTTTTTATTTTGTTTTGTTTTGTTTTGTTTTTCTGTAGCAGGGGAGGGGGAGGAGGGGGTGTTGTTTGATTGGTTTGGTTTGGTTTTTTGAGACGGAATCTCACTATGTAACCCAGGCCGGCCTTAAACTCACAGTGATCCTCCTGCCTCAGCCTACCAAGTGCTGGGATTACAGGTGTATACCACCACACCCAGGTTCTTGAACTTTTGAGAGTTTGCTAATTAACTTTGATAGCTTTTTAAAACATTGATTTTTTTCTTGTTAATATTTTTCATTTTATATCTCCACTCCCTTTTCTAAAAGTATTGTTATCTTCCATAGCATTTCTGCACATTTGCAGGAGGCAGGTTGGATGACACAAGTTAGAGTCAAAAGGCAAGATTCTTAACATACTCAAAATAGGTTTTTTGTAGGAAATTCAGATTTATTCCATGATTTTTTTTTCAGATTTTTTTAAATTAATACATACTTCAGTATATAATGTTACATTCCTTGTGTGGAGTTGGTACACGTACATAATACATCTTCATTCCTTTTTCAGTCCCTTTCCCTTCCCCACTTCCCCATTCCCCCCTACTCTATCTGTATCTTTTATTTTGCTCTTTGAGAAATTCAGTGTGTTTTCCTTAGGACTTTCAACCTTGGAGAATATCTGGGTATGCTTCCAGCCTCTCCCTTCTTATCTCAATGCAGAAGGTTCATATACTAAATATGTCTAAAGTAGAAAAGTCAATTATTATATGCTGTGACCCCAGAAAATACCTTGAACTCATTTTAGTTCAATGTACTTTGAAACTTTGTATCACTGTGAAAGTGATAAAACTTACAGGTAACTAAATTCATGAATATACATCAGTGAAACTGGGCATGGTAGCATGGTGGCATGAGCTTATATTCCCATCATTCTTTGAAGCTAAGTCAGGAGATTTGAAAGTTAGAGCCCAACCTGAGTAATTTATTGGGACCCTGGCTTAAAATAAAAGAGTTAGAGGTATAACAGTGTAAAGGCACTGGGTTCAATTCATAGTACAAAAACAAACATCAATCAGTGAAAGTATTCATATTCAGGGCACTGACTGTCCTACTACGCGTGTATGAATCAGTCTGTCAAGTGAAATCTACAGGACAAATAAATTATATACCAATGTAAGTTTTGTGGCTTAATTCAGTAGTTTTTATTTTCTCTTAGACATCTGCTCAAGTAAACAGTCATTTCTGAATCCTATTTTTAATACCTTTTTCTTCACAACTTTTCAAGCTTTACGTGTAAGAGTAACGAGATTGGTTAAAGCATGCAAAAAGAATTACAGTTTAAGAGCCAGGTATGGGGCCCCACACCTGTCATCCCAGCAGTAAGGAGGGTGAGGCAGGAGGGTCACTCTGAGTTCAAGGCCAGCCTGAACTACATAGCAAGTCCCTGTCTCAAAAAAAAAGAATTACGGTTAAAAGTCACTAACAGTTTTGTGTCTAATCTGTACCCCCCGCCTTTTTTTTTTTTTTTTTTTTTTACTATAGAGAGCAAAGCTAGTAAGTTAAATGATTTCCCAGCTTCAACTCTTGCCCCATATAAAATCTCACTATTTAGTATCTGATTAAAGAGATACTGACTGACTGTCTGATACGGACTTGAGGTCCTTGGACTCACTCTTCAGCTTCATAATAACCCAAATGTCTCATTCCCAGAGTTTGTCTTCGTTTGTGCTATCAGCTAGACTGCTAATCCATTATTTTCTGATTCAGTTTCTGCTGCTCGTCCTTTCTTTCCATCTTTCTTTTCTTTTTTCCTTTCTTCTTCCTTTCCTTTCCTTCCCTTCCCTTTTCTTTCATTTTCTTTTTTTCTTTTCCTCCCTCTTTCCCTCCTGTCCTGTGCTGGGAATCAAACCCAGGGCCATTTTACATTCCTCCAAGCTACACTCTTAACCCCTACTGGAAGGTCTTGAGTGCCTTTGCTACTTTGACTAGACTGGAATGATCATAATTTATTGTCCATAACCAGACACTTTCCATTGTGAAAGGAGACAATAATCCTTATGCCTGGACAGCAAAGGTATAAACCAAGCCCTCCCAAGCAAAGGGGGACTGTGATCACCATAGCTAGAGCTAATAGAAGTAACTGGAAATTTTGAAGTCTGTCCTTCACATATTGTCATTTCTTTTTTAGTCTTCTTAGAATCAAGGAGGTAATAGACATATTCTATTGAATTAATTTCCCATTTTCATCTATTTACCAACCTACTTTTATTTTCTTGTCTTTGGATGGTCCTATTGCTAGCTACCCTGGTATTCCAGGGTTGTATTTTCTCCTGCCGTTTACCTGTATCTCCCTCAAATCAAACTACGCTGAGCTCTGCAAGGTTTTTGTCAGTCCCACTTTTGATATTAATCTATTGTTCAACAGGAAAGTGATACAAATGGAAAAACACCAAGAGAACCAGAGGGTGGGGATGCTTCTGGAATAGAAAATTATGTGGAAGTTTATGCAGATGATTCCAAAAAGGCAGAGGACAGCACAGAATACTGGAGATGCAAGCTTGCTGCCACAAAGATGAACTGCTATGATGGATGACACCACTTACGGAGAGTGAGTCCTTCAGGCCTGCCTCCTCAATTTTGTCCTGTCAAAGGACTTTTACTTTCTTGGTTCTTGAGATTTTGACTGTTGCTTCTTGTTCATAAGGTACAACTAGTACAAAGCAATCCTAGCATATGCATCCGGTGTTGTTGACAAGGCAGGCATATCCTAGCATATGCGTCCGGTGTTGCTGACAAGTCACCATGATACCCAGGCTGGGTTCAAACTTGTGATCCTCCTGCCTCAGCCTCCCAGAGTGCTGAGATTACAGTGTTCACTGCCACACCTGGCTGACATGCCTCAGGTTGTAATGTCAGACTGGGTAATGGGGAGTTTAGATTCTGAGGTTTAGTATCTCTCAGCAGGGCCTGATTTTTTTCCTGTTTGGGGGCATTTCTACAAGTCTAATGTTGCCAGATCTTACAATTTTTTAATGCAAGAAATCTTGATTTATGTTAAATGTTCCACTTTTAAAAGCCCCTAGTTGTGGTTTTAAAGTATTTCAAGAGCTGAACAAAATGACTCTGCAATCCTATGAGTGTTTTCCTGCATGTTTATGTGTTGTATACCTACCAATGACCAATTATTTTAATTTATAAACCTCTTTTTGCCAGTTATACATTATTGTATATGATTTGCTTATTACATTCGAATATGAAAGTTTTTTTTAAAAAAAAGATTTGGTTCTTCTATTAAGAAGACTAAATACTTTGGAAAGCCTTGATAAAATGGGGACACAAAAATTGCTATCAAATAAGATGAAGACAGAATAGTTGTAAAATATTGAAAGATATTTTTGCTTAGGTTTCCCCAAAAGAAGAGCCTAAATCAAAAGCTTTTGGGCTACTTCTGTGGTAAGGAATGTGTGGAACTTTAACTAATGGTCAACTTGGAACACCCAGCTGAACTGAGTCAGCATGGATTTGGGTAGGGAAGTCCCACCTGAGAATTGTTGCCAACAGTAAAAAAGGAGAACTGGAGGGGAAGGTGGTACTGTTGATTCTCCTGGAGAAGCTTGTCACGCTGGTTTTCCTGATATGAACTTGGCTTTGCTCATCACCTGAGGAGCTCAGTTCTTTGCTGTCACTGAGGATGGCTGTGGTTCTTTTCCGGGGAGCTCTAGTCCTTGCCTTGAGTGTCACTTCCTGGCTCCAGCACAGATCTTTCAGTCTGCTGGCACAGATCCTTCATCCCACTGGTGCAGACTTTCTATCTTCCACCACTGACCTTTGGGCCTTCTCAGCGCAGATCCTTGATACAGATTTGTATGAGACATTGTCGTGGGCTCTAGGCGTTCAACTGTACTTGTGTTGGACATTGCTGTGGGATTACGGCACACAACTGGAATTTTTCAGTCTCTAGTGTGTTGTGGACAGATCTCCCACACTCTTTTGCATTTGACTTTTTGGATGAATATTATAAAATAATCCTATAAATTATGTGTCATGTATTAAATCTATTCCCTTGCAAACCCTGACTACAACAGAATGAAGTCTCAGAGAAAAATAATAGGGGCCTGCAGAGTGAAGCAGATGCAGAAGGAAACCCAATATAAGGGTCTTACAACAGGTTGGCTGCCACTGAATGCAATTAAATGCTTAATATCACAGGCAAATCTGTAAGAAGCCAAAAACTGTGGCTTAGGGTAGTATGGGTGGGATGGATGGGAGCAGAGAAGGGGTGAGTTTATCTTCCAGCTCTTACCTGCCACTCTTCAAATGCTCACCTCCAGAACATCTCTCCAGAATTTCCAGATTTCATCTAAGCTCCATAGGCAGGAAGCAGCAAAACTCAGGGCAACAAGAGGTGCTATTAGACAAGTTAGGCCTGCATGAAGTTCACAGAGTGCCCAGGGGACAGTCTTGGTAGCAGTGGCTGGAACAAGACAGGAGTCGGGCCAAGAAGCTCTGAGTTAATGCAGGCTGCCTGCTAAAGGCTTAACTGAAAACCTTTGGAGAGAATTTTTTCACATTTCCTCATTCGTGACTCTGAATTCTAGTCTGGGGGCTGGGGGTGTAAGTTAGTGGCAGAACAACCACCTACCATGCACACGGCCTATGGTTCATTCCTCAGCAACAGAAAAAAATATCTGAAAATTATAACTGATCAGTATGGTTGATGCCAGAAAGAGGGCAGAGAACTATAATCAGTAAAACTCAAACCTAAAGAAGACTTGACTTATGTCAAAGATAATCAAATGAGAACACTCATGTTTTAAGTCGGCATGAACTGCAGGTTATCTTAATATAATGATTTCCTTTTTAACTGTGCGTGCACACATGCATGTGCCCATGTGCACTCACCTAGGAATTGTGCACACTGAGCATGTTCTATCGAGCTCCAGCCTCAGCCTCTTAACTGACTTTTTTTTTTTTTTTTTTTTTTTTGAGACAAAGCCTCGCTATGCAGTTCAGCCTGGCCTGGACTCACTACGTAGCCCAGGCTGGCCTCGAACGCATGGCGATCCTCCTATCTCAGCCTCCTGAGTGCTGGGATGACAAGTGTGTGCCTCCACACCCACCTCTTAACTGACTTTTAAATCAACTGACCAACTTTCCTTAAAATGTCAGATAACAGAGTATCTTTATTCTAAAAGAGTAAGCCTTACTGCCTCTTTGATCTCTAATTCACATACATAACATTAACCCTTTCAAAGTGTACACTTTGTTTTTAAAATATTCATTAAGGTATGAGCATCATTACCACTATCTAATTCCAGAATATTTTTATCACCCCCCCAAAAAATCCTCTGTTATGTATTAGTTGCCCCCACAAACCCTGCCAACCACTCATCCTCTTTTTCTCTTTTTTTTCCTTTTTTGCTGCACCAGGGATCAAACTCACAACTTCGCGCCTGTCAGACAGGCACGTAAGCCATTGAGCCAAACTCCCAGCCCTAGTTTTTTGAGACGGGGTCGTACTATGTAGCGCAGACCGGCCTCAAACCCACAACGCTCCTCCTACCTCAGCCTCCCAAGTGCTGGGATTAAAGGCGTGCGCCGCCATGCCCGGTTTTCATTCTCTTTTTCTATGAATTTGCCTCATAACATTTTATATAAATGAAATCACACAACATATGACCTCTTGTTTAAAGCTACTTTCAAAATTTTTCTTGTTTCTAGGTACTTAGCAAAATGTTTTCAAAATTTACATGCTCTAGTATGTATTAATATTTCATTTTTATGACCAAATAATATTTCATTGTATGAATGGGTCACATTTTGTTTATCTGTACATCTGTTGATGGATGATAGGCCATTTCCACCTTTTGTTTATTGTCTATTATGCTGTGTAAACATTTGTGTATAAGGTTGTGTGGATGTATCTTTTCAATTCTGGCTAAATTCCTAGGAGTAGAATTACTGGTTCAGATGGTAACGCTATGTTTATCTTTTTGAACTGTCAAACTTTCATAGCAATGGCACCATTATACATTCCTACTATAAGAGAATTCCAGTTTCTCAACAATGCTGTGGTTTGGAAGGGTTCCTCAAAGGTCCACCTGTCAGAGGAGCGCCTGATGTTCTGCCTTGCCACAGGCCCAAAAGCAATGGAGCCAAACAACCATGAACTGAAACCATGAGCCAAAATTAACCTTTCTTCCTTATAAGTTACTTATCTTGGGTGTTTTGTCACAGTGACAGGAAGCTAAATTATGTACCAACAGTTGTTATTTTCTTTTTTTAAACTATAGCTATTACAGTTGGTATAAAGTAATACCCCATTCTGGTTTTGATTTGTATTTTCCTAGAAACTAATGATTTTTTTATGGGATAATTGTCCATTTATATATCTTTGGAGAAATATCTATTCAAATCTTTTGCCTATTTTAATAGAATTGTCTTTCTATTGTTAATTTATGAAATTTTTTATATATTCTGGACACAAATCCCTACTAGATATGAGAATTGTGAATATTTTCTCTCATTCTGTGGGTTGTCTCTTGCTTCATGGTACCTTTGAAGCACAAAAGATTTTATTTGATGGAGTCCTATTTTTTCTTTTGTTGTTTTTCCTCTTGGTATCATAGCTAATAAACCACTGGCCAGTCTAAGCTCACAAAGATTTACTTTTATGTTTCCTTCTAAGAATTTTCAGATAGTACGTACATTTACATTGATCATTGTAATCTATAATCTTAGAATAAATAGAATTTAATGTTAACACTGTTTACTTTCTTACTTCCTCCTTCTATTACCCAGGGAACCAATGGCAGTTTGATTCTTTTACTCACAAATATGAAGCTAGTAACTCCCCATGAAATGCAAGAATGAGAGTTATGAGGGAACATTGCTGGGAAGCCACTTTGAAGCAGGAGTCGGTGAAAGGAACAAGTCCCAGCCATGGGCCTCATACAGAGCTGGAAGAACAAGACGTTATCCGCTCCTAAGGGAGATGTGGGAGACACACTGAAGTACTGCCAGTGAGCCAGTCCAGGCTCATGGAGGGAGCTAAAATCCCACAGTTCTTAAGTTTGTTTCCCCAGAGTTCAGGTTGATGTTATTCCCATGTGTTCTTATAATGAGCGTGAATACATTTTCCATAATCCTGTGAAGTACTATCTATTATTTTATAAAAGTTGACACTAATAGATAATTCCACAGCAGTGATTGTTGTAAATGTGTATGAGTGTCTGAGCAATTATTAACTTTTTCTGTTTTAGAACCTGTCTTAGAATTTTAACAAAGTGTTGTGACAAATACCTGTTACCCACTTTGAACATAATAGATTACATGGAAGTATCTAAGAGTGCTTTGAGTCATCAGAGAGTAATAAATATCAAAGCACGTATTTAGACGCAATAACCTCTGTGGCCATTTCATGAGTTTGATCACTGAACTCATTAGGTATTCTATCTGCAAAGAACAGTATTGGTAATTGTGTTTTTAATGACATAAGAATAAAGTGAATGTATTTTAGGAGGAACTGTATATTAGTGGACCTGTATATTAAGCAAGGAAGTACAACTAAAAGTAAAATTTCCGCGTCAGTAAATACTATGATTACATAAGGATTGATGAAACGATATTATTTTCATGTAGTCCAATATTAATCTAAAATTCTGTTGAGCCAGAAATCCTATATTAACAGGACATATTCAAGTGGATTCAAAAGTACATACATAGTCTCTGACAATCATTCTAGCAGCGTCATTTGGGGTGTGGCATTACAGTTATTGTTTTTACTACGGTTTGCACTCATCTTTAAAGTTTCTAAAAAGTATGTTGGTGATTCAAGGAGAATCTATAGATTCATAAAAAGGACAGGAGTTGGCACAGAGTTTTTTTTTTTTTTTTTTTTTTTTTTTTTTTTTTTTTTTTTTTTTTTTTTTTTTTTTTTTTTTTTTTTTTTTTTTTTTTTTTTTTT